>FIZU01017453.1:0-15622 GCA_900064475.1 Pseudococcus longispinus | reverse complement strand
CGATGAATCACGATGAATCAGAACATGCACAACATGTTTATGGTTATGAATTAAGAACGGGCGTGACTAGAAGCGAAGGAAGTAAAATAAACAATTAAACAAATAAGCTGTATATATACGAGTAATGATTAAGAATGAATAACCATAAGTTAGCCTTAAGCAGTCTAAGCATGATCAATTAGATCGAGTAATGTTGAACGTAAATTATCGTGTGAATACATTGTACTAAAATATTATTCCGTGTTGTTATTGGAAAGAGGTACAAGAGATCATACGACAAATGGTCAAGCCTAGACACAGGATCAGTGGACATCAATACCCAAAATACCTTCAAATTCCATAATACAACCAAGATTTTCAACCGAGACTGGAAACAGACAACCTCGTACTTCGAAATAAAAACGAATCAAAAGAACTTCGAAGAGAAACTAAAGAACCTGGAGCTACGAAAAATACCCCAATCAATATACGGATACGACTTCTAAGGAGATATAATATACTTAAGTTGGCTAATACTATTAACGGTAATCATGTAATTTTTATGTTATGAATTGTACATAATGAAGATAAGGACGGTGAAGGATGGAGCGAAGCTCGAAGGTATGCAAGAAGAAATATATGGGAGAGACAAGATTTGCGAGATGAAAGAAGTAAGAGAGAAAGACGAGATACACTATGAATAATCTTAAGACGTAAGACAACTCTGTAAAATAGTAGAGACTTAAGTGAGAACACTTATTTTTAAGGAGGAGGTAGGTGTTGTGAGAAGGACGAACGTGAAAGAGTAAAAATATAAGCGAGAGGCGAAATGTAAATAAGAAGCAAGGTTAAAAGTATAAGTCACGTAAATTAAGAATATAAAACAAACAATTAGATTAAGATCGAATCAGAATTTTAGAGTTACGAATAATGAAGTGTCGTTAAACGAAAGTGTCCAAATCATTGAGACCAAATTGGCATACGACAGAAACTTATAAAAATTTTGAATATCCAACGCTAATATTTTTCAGAAGGTGACTTTTAGACATTTTGCCAGACAATGTCCGTCTGTACGCAGGGCCTCACAAAAAGGGGGGTAGGTCTCGAAATTTGATGTGAAGGACCTGTCTGTACGTAACGCTGACATTTTTCCAAAAATCAAATGGGATTTTAAGGCGTTAAATTATTTGCCGGAGGAACGAGCTGAGGGGGTTTTACATTTTTTCGAAATTGAAAGTCTTGAAACGTCATCAAATAAGTAAACTATATTTTTTGTTTAAACTCCTTCTTTATCATGGATTTTTTTCGAAAAATGAGTGGAAAATTGGGTTAATTACTCAAAAGCTGAAATTTCATTAAAATGACAAATTGAAAAAAAAAAGAATTTTCAATGAATTTCAACGTAAAAAGGAGGACTTTTGACTAATTGACCCAATTTTCAATACATTCTTAGAAAAAAATGTCACGATAAAGAAGGAAGCACGAAGACACACTCGCTAGTTTCTGAAGGCATACCGGGGGAAAGTAGTAAAAATGGTGGAAAATTCGCATAAAATTGAACATCGAATCCATTCAGCAGCAAAATACCTTTACAGATGTTAATTTTCTCCCATCTCGAATCTGTTCTGCCCCCCCTCCCCCACGCAATTGTAACGAACGAACCAACGTCGATTAAATGCATTGTACAAATTCGTCGTATTGTATTTATTAACCAGCAATAAAACTGTTCGTTACTTTAATAATTCAGCGACTCGACGGACCAGCACAATATCCGGAAGCGAAACAATTTTGCCCTGTTTTGTCGCAGCGTAAATCGGCTCTGGCGTTCATTGTACGGCGCGCAATATGCATCCACATCGTCATTGTTTCAAAAAGGTTCGTCGACTTTTCGTATCATTAACGACATTCGATTTAATATTCATCTTTTTTTAATTACCTCCAAGATGACGAAGGTAAACGATAAGCTATTTTTTTTCTACCTTTTATATACGAAAAGTACCTAGAACGCTTAATTACGAAATTTATCTCGTCGAACATTATAATATAATTATACGAATCTAATTCAGTCTGCGATAGCTTTTTATAAGAAATGAACACTTAGGGTTACTTATCATATAATATTACCTGTTAAGAACAGACTACCTTTTAAAGTACATAGTAAAGAGGTGCGTGCATTCCACGAGTCAACTACCCTTCTACCTTCACTACTCCCTGACTCGTCAAAATAAACCTTTAACTTCGCCTTCAAAGCGATTCCGGATCCTTTTAGTTCAACACGATTCAAGCTTTAACTCGATACGTTAAGTTGACACGAAAAATATACCTCGAATGTCACCCCCTCCCCTTGCACTTCACTTCTCACCTCGATAGAGAAACCTTTCTCATTAATTCCTTCACTTCATGTGCGAATTACCTTCTTTAATGGTAATGGAATCGCGATACATTTGCTATTTTCTACATAGGTGGTAAAAATTCAGAGAGTATTTCAATTTCGATCGTACGTACGCTAATTACATCCATTTTTAAACGTTTCTCGTTCGAAACGGCGACACGAAATATTTCAAAATCGTACCAATTACGCAGCGAAATACTACAGAATGTTTTACGAGCGGAGACGAACGACAGGGAGGTGCGAATACCATATAAAACCTACCTATCGACGACGCTTTGCATCAAAAAATAATGAATTGTAAAACAAAAATTATAGTATGTAATCCTTCGACATTGGAAACGTTGCCGGATAATAAATAACCTGCAGCAAGATCGGCTATGGTACGCAGACTATGCGAATATACGAATAAAATCAAAACCAAATGAATTAATGAGTTTCCATACAGAAAACGAATCCGTCCCAATGCAGACTGGAGCGGCGACGAGGCGAATAAAATTAAAATATGACATCTCCAGCCAAACGGATTAAATATTCAATAATTCCAGCCAATTAATCAATGGTATTTTACAAGTAATAAATTTAGCCAACGTCATCTGAAATTATTCGGCCATTCGTCGTGTGATTTACTCGCCATTAAAAAGCGCCAAAGGTAAAGTCAATTCGTTCGTCTATACATCAAACCATCACTTTGAGTTCCTTTCGCATGGTAAAAAAAATCACGCCAGATTACAACTTAATCTAACGCGAATTCACGACAAACGCAGTTTTTGATTTCTTATAAATTATATTGCGGCGACGTAGAACTAGGCTAATAAAACAATTAGCGTTGCCTTAATTACACCACATATATCTTTGGTGGAACCACAAACAAGAAAAAACAATTTACGATTTTTTTTCTTCTCTCGATTCGTACCCAGCCCCTATTGCAAATACGTACTCAGGACGTAATAACTTGCATGATAACGCTTTTAGCTAAATAAAACTATAATAGCAACTAATTCTTTTAAACCTATTTTCGAGCCAAAATAACGTAACATATTTTAGAAATAATAATAAAAAAAAAGCAACCCGGAAAAAAGGTAATAAATTACGAGTTGTAGCGAAATTACAGCTAATACTACGTTTACGATGGTGATAATCTCATCATTCAACGTTTTTCCTTCTTTTTTTTTTTACATTATTTTAAAACTTAGGAACTTTTTTTTCACATTTGTGAACCCTCACTTCGAAAAAAAAACGTATCGGCTGATTAATGATTAAATTTCCGTAACCTGTAAAAAGTCACAGTGATATATCAAACGGAAACGACATATTAATGCGTGAAAACTTGCAGAAAATTTCGCTGTAAATTAAAACCGGCACCCAGCAGCCTATCGGGCATATATCGAACCTTCGCAGATACAAATTTAATTTCAAATTATCAAAAAATTTCCACTCTTAAAAATATATATACGCTTTTACTCGAAACGACAAACATGTCGAGTATCAGAAAAAAATCCTCTCGCGAATAAATAAAATACGAAGAACCGCAATTTCGAAACATAAAACACTGTCGGTTTGAAACTAACGACCATAAAAAAAAACAAAAATAAAAACCACCAGACAACTTATCCGTTTCCAAGATAAATGAGCTGTAAGTTAAAGAAACGTTCGACACGAGCCTTCTGCGAAAACTCGCCCGAAATTCTTAATTAATCGAACGTAAAACGAAAAAAGCTCGAAAAGGAATTAAAAAGCTGTTGAATCTTTTACGTTGGTAATTTCTTATACGCAACCGAATGCACTTCCAAGTGCTGTGGATATTTTACCGTCGCGTCGATTCGACTGCGAACTAAAAGATTTGTTATTTTTAATTTTTTTCTCGTCTTTTACCTTTTTGTGGGTGATTTTTTGATCCGGAAGAATCATTTCGAGGAGTAATCGTCCTTATTTCTAGATTATAAAAGCAATGGGTTTTTCTGAAGTACTCACCTGCAACAAAAGAAAATACAAGATCATTAATAGTGATATTTTTTATAATAAATATACAATGCAACATGAAAAAGTCATTAAATGAGAACTAAAGGTTTGATATTTCATACAAAACTTGATAAAATGTTGAAAACCTTAACGTTCCTTTGTTTCTTTTTTTCAAGAATTGTTAAAATCAAAAACCCCATTTCCAAATATTTTGAGGTTTTTCAAAAATACTGTCATGTGAAAAATAAATAATGCCTCCTACCATCAACTTTCAACATTTTCAACGATTCTTTCAAGATTTTAAAAAACTGAACCAATTTCCTCCTCGTTATACTCTTTAGTTGAGGAGGCTGAAATTTTTTACTGTCATCTCCTGTTAGGAGATAGGTACAATGATGGACTAAGTTAGAATACAAAATTTCCAACACTGAACAATATTTTTTGGAATCTGAGGTCCTTACTTTATTTTAGGGGATAAAAAAACACAGAAATTATTCACTCATAAAAATGAACAGCATCAAACAATTTATACGTATCTGCGCTATTTTCAAACATATTCCATATTTTGCTCATTGAATTTTTTTAAGTCTATAGATATTTGAAATTTTATTAAAATTTTTCAAGCTCCGAAAGTCCAAATTGTTTTTTAATTTTTAACAAAATGTCTAAAAGTCGGCATTATTTCTGAAATTTTCAAGGTCCAAAAAATCAATGGAAATCTGAGAATTTTTCCAAGATCAAAAAAGTCTGACAAAATGTCTAACAGTCATCGTGACGGAATTTCATTTCTTTCGCGAAATTACCCATAACAAAATCATATTCTATGCTAAAAATTTTATTTGCTTTTTTTGGTGTTACTTAGTCATATTAGGTACATATATTCATTTAAAATAAAAAAATATTTCAGCACTTTTTCCACTTTCCTGAGGCTTTCAAGTCCATCGCTTTTGAAAAATTGTAAAATTTAGACTACGTTCAAAAGTGATGTTAATATCTCTGAAAAATGGAAAAAATTGCTGAAATATTTTTGCTCTCTTAAATAAATATACCTAATATTAATTATTACCAAAAAAATTAATTTTTTCTAGATTTTTATATGATTTTTTTTGAAAATTTGAAAATTTTGAACCCCATCTTTGGGGTGAAAGGTGCAAGTCTGAGATCCAACATTTATTACACAGTCTTTTGACATTACCCCACAACTTTTTTCGAATACCCCCTCCAACTTCCCCCAAAAAAAGTCAAGAACGACCTATCTCAGAGATACTTTTGTTTTTTTTTCAAACAATTTCACGAAATAAAATTATTTTTTTCATTTTTTGCCGTGTTATTTTTCATTACCTATTTGATTAGTTTTTTGGAGCAAAAAAATTTTCCAATCCCTATCTATCACTGTTCCAATTTGTTTTTTCATTTCGTAACATCCAATTTAATCGGATACAAAAGGAATAAACAGATTGATTTGAAATTTCAAGAAATCTTTACCGATGGCAGACGAAAATCGATTGCTCCGTTTTCCCATCAAAAATCATTTATCGAATGTTGTAAAAATAATTTCTCATTATGGTTCTTCTAATATGAATTTTTAAACAATTTTCACCTTTCTTGTTTTCATTTTTGAAAGATTCTATCAAAAATCACACCCCTTTTTTATTCATCTTTTTTCAAATCTCAGTTTTTTTCAATTTCCGTTATTATCGCCGTAATCCTCAAAACGACCCCCTTCCCATCTCCGAAAAATTTCATGATACACTCCTGCACTTATTCAGCGAGTTCTTCAAATTGAAATGAATTGGCAATGGAAAAATAATAACCTAAGACACAACACCGATACACGATCGCAATCCCAACAAAAACCTTACCTACGCATTTCCTTATCAAAATCTACTGTTTCAGAGCACGTTCGTCGTACACCCCTTACAACAATACGATTTACTTTCAATAAACCAAAACGAACCGTTCAACTCATTAAAGCCAACGCAGCACACAAGAAATTGCTCCATACAAACGGATACCTTCGTACAAAAACTCGACGCGTGAAATCACATTCTCTACAATCACGTAAATCTCGACCAGTTTAAAAATGCGCTGGAAAATAAGGAGGGAGAAAGTGAGCAAAAAAAGCGCCAAAAAAACATTATTTTTCCATTACACCCTTATTCATCGGTATCACTAACCATCACGTAATCAACGTTTCATTCGTACCGATTACATCTCCCCCAACGCCTTCTCGTCCCGAATTTCCAACAAACACGAACTCGCAGTGGTATACGTATGATTCTGTGAAAATTAAACCAATAAATGAACATCTGCGAAAAACGAAATGTAACATGGCCAGACGTATCAAAACACACTAACTCGAGCATATCGTCGAAACGAGAATGCAAGGAGTATTTTTATTCTCTGTGTGTATAGTTATTCGGTATCCATCTAACGAGAACAAAAAATTACATTTGTTCGGTGGCATGGCATGGCACCTCGTTCCTACGTCGTGTATTTTTCCATCGCTGTTTCCTAACCATAGAGACGTGATTTTTCGCGCCGCACAACCCTCGTCCTTCATTTATCTTTATAAATATCCGACCAAATCACGCTGCGATCGGTTTTCCCTCTTTTTCGCCTTTCCTTTCGTTTCGTTTCTTTGTAAATTAAGATAATTTAATGCGCCTTTAAAGCCTGCGATGCGATCTTGATCACGGAAGGCAAAAATTCCCAGCACTGTGTTAGATCTAGGCTACGTAGTACACGTATATACGTTCGACTGTATATTATACGATAAAATACACGCCGCTTTTAAAGTACACAATATAAAAAAAGGTCTCCTTTCACCTCGCTGTACCAGCCGCGTATGCCTTCAACGACGACTGAAAACTTCGACGAGAGACAAAAAGCTAAAGGATTAAAGGAATAAGCTTCGTTAAAAAGGCGTCTCTTCCTTTTTTTTCTCTCTCTATCTTCTTCTCTGTTCGGCATTCTCATTTCATTACAGCGAGAGAAGTTAAACGAAAACGACATGCTATCGCAACATTTGATGCGAAATGCGATTATTTCCCCCTGCTTTGTTCGGCTCTCGCAAAACCTACTACTCCTTTCTATAAGTCGGCCAAATGCAACTGAACGCTAATTTTCCCAATGAGAGAATGGTATAAACATATTTTACGTACGGACGCAGATTATCCTAAAACTTGGCAAAAATCTGAAACGAATACGACGATTTTTTTTTCTTATTCGGCTTCTTATTCCATGCGATCAATCGGACTGCGCTCTACCGACTTCCACAAATACTCGAATTTACTTCTTTTACGCCATGTTCACAATGTACATACTTGTACATCATACAGGGTGTTTCGTAATTCAAGCAACTCCTTCGAAACAGTAGATAGGCAACCCAAAATGATTCTAATTGTGTATATTCATCCACCCTTCGAATCGCAGGAACAAAATTCATCAATTTTCACATAATTTAAGTTTAATGCAATATAAAAAGCTGAGATTTGACTCACTTCAAAGGGGCAAATTTTTCTACACGCGAAAAATTCGTAATTATGGTAGAACGTCGTGACAAATCTTCAATTACTTTTACAAAAATTATGAAAATCGGGAATATTTCCCCTTATTTTGTAAAAAAAAATAGCATTTTGCTCCTGTAATTCAAAAAGCTAGCAAACATTTATATTTATATTCGCGATGGATTGCCTACTCACTGGATTGTTGGAGGTGTCTACGTTATGAAACACCCTGTAAATTTCTATAAAAATTTTGCAGACAAAGCTGTAGCAGCTAAAATCATATTACTTCCAGTTTAAAAGAACTCAATGTTTCGAGGAAAGGAAAAATAAATTCAAAACCGAAAGTACCGAGTAATAGTTGGTAAAAGGCCACTCATCGTATCTTCCATAAGTGATAATTAAGTATACGTGGTATAGAGATGAGACGCGTTTGAAAACTCACCGAAGCTCGTAGACAATAACAACGCAACGTCGAATACATCCTTTCAAATTTTAATCAACTTTCATAAAATCAAAATCGAAGTACGAGAAAAAAATGGGGAAGAAAGAAGCATCGCAAAAACTTTCATCGCAAATCAATATTATTACGTTGAGGCTACGACGACGATGACGTTTGCCAAAAGTGGAAGTTTTTAAAACCTTTTCTTTTTCATCTATACCAACACAGAGTTAAATTGTTTTGTTTCCGCAGCGGACTTTAATGCAATTTCACTTTAACTTCCTACTAAGTAAATAGTTTTCTACACCACAAAGGAAGCGCACAATTAAAGGCTTTTATCAATTTGTTCCTTTCTGCGTCCCTTTATTCCCCAGAACCTAATAACAAAAGGTTATTATTTCTGTATCCGAAAGAACGCTGTATTCGCTGTAATTACGCGATAACTTCGAAATCGGCGCGTAGCTGTGTAGATATTCGTTTTTGGTACAGAAACCGACGTTTTTCAGCATTTCGTATGCTGCTATGTCGATGAATTAAATTTCAAGTGAGGGAAAAGAATCGTCTTCGAGGCAGTTCGCAAGGATTATCAATTTGTGACGTAAATCATTTTTCGCTCCCCCCCCCCCCTAAATATTAGTGAAAAGCTGTAGCACAAAAGTTAGTTCACAATACATAGCTAATTATTGCAGCATGGTAGAGAAGACTTTGAAATGCAAAGAAGTAGGATTCATAAAGAGGTGAAGGGATAAAATTTAAAATTCCTGACACTCATGTAATTTTTTACAATTTCGTAAAAACAAAGATATTATTTCGAAAATGCTCTGGTTCGAATCCAAGTCTTTAAAAAGATCGATTTTGAGCAACAAATTAGAATCCAACAAAAAGTAGTTCAAATTTCGTAAGAACGTCAAAAATTCCTATAAAAATATCACAAAAATAGTGAAAGTCACAGGGCAAAATATTCACAAAAATTTTTGAAAATCTTGTAAAAATTATTTAAATTGTCATAAAAATTTTAAAAATATCATAGAAGTGGTTCAAAAAATCACCAATCACAGATAAAAATTATAAAAATTTGTGGGATTAGGTATCATTAAAATCATTAATAAAATTATAAAAATCGCCAAAAAAAACATGAAAATCATCGAAAATGTTGTTGAACTTGTCAAAATTCTCACAAAAATCCGTTATTTTAAAATCTGTCAAAAAATTATTGAAATTGTCGAAAATTTCGTTAAAATTGTTAAGATTTCCAAAAAAAATCATAAAGTCAAAAAAAAATCATAAAAATTACCGAAAATCTCGTAAAAGTGTAAAAATATTCCTAAAAATCGTTTAAAAAATGTCATAAAAATATTTGCAATATTCCTTCATTTTAATTTTTTTAAAAATTAAAAACCATGCAAAAGTACGCTAAGAATCATGAAGAAAAATGTGAAAATTCTAAAAGTTTTTACGATTTTTTCGACAACTTTCACAAGTTTTTGACAATTTTTGTATTATTTTTACCAATTTTTGTGAAAATTTCGACGATTTTCATGATTTTCATGATTTTTATGATTCTTATGATTCTCGTGATTTTTTGTGATCAGTTTTTCATACTTATTTCAAATAATTTTTATAAAAATTTCAATAATTTTCACAACAATTTCGACAGTTTTCATCATTTATAGCACATTTCTGCAATATTTTCATAAATTATTACGGCAATTTCAATAATTTTCAAACATTTTCCTAATTTTTTGACCGATTCTGTCGTACTTATTATAAATAATTATGAAAATTTTACAATTTTTACAATGTTTAAACCAGTTTCATGTACTAGTAGAATCAGAAATTTTTCAACGAAAAAAATACACCTATCAGGTAAGTAACATAATTTCGGGACAAAATAGCATCGACTTTGTGAATTTCTCATAAACATGAATTTTCTGGCCAAACCAAGGGTACTACGAAAAAAATTGCAAGGAATAAAAATTGTAGAGCTTGAAATATTCTTTCTCCCCAGAGCTGTTAATTTTTTTCTTGAGGGCTTAGTTTTCTCGATTTTTGCAGCCAAAAACTGTTTCATTTCTGAAATGTCGACTTCGTAAATTTTCCCAAAACATGGATTTTCTGACCAATCTAAGGGTGCTACTGAGAAAATGCGGGGGATGAAAATTGTAGAAAATGAAGTTCTCTTTTTCCATTGAGATTATAATTTTCGTCCTGGGGGGGGGGGGGGGGGGGGGGGGGGGGTTAGTTATTGAGATTTTTGCTGTCAAAGTTGTTTCATTTTTGATAATATCGATTTCGTAAATTTCCTATAAAAATGGATTTTCTGGTTCAACTAAGGGTGCTACGAAAAAAATGCAAGGGATGAAAATTGTAGTACATACAATTTTCTTTCTCCTACGAATTATTAGTTTTTTCTAGGGGTTTTAATTTTTGAAATTTTTGCAATCGAAAGTTTTTTTTTTCATTTTCAAATTCATCAGCCTTATAAGGGCCACCCTGTATATCCATGTTAAATTAATAAAAAAAAAACTCAAACAATTACGTTGAGAACCAGTCAATTTCAATGTCAATAATTCATTTCACTCCAATAAGTAGACTCAAGTACTTCTACATTCTTTGAATAGTGAGAAATTTCAGAAAATGATTTTACCTACACACGTTACATCTCAAACACACCTCTAATATCTATTACTAGTGAAAAATAATTAAAAATAATTTAATCACCTCAGTAGATATACTGTTTTTTAGAACAACGATGATCGCACAGATCGCATACACCAAAGTGGACTTCCTCTTATCATCATTTATTAATCATTTTCTATCGTTTAGGTTTAATATGATGGCTATTTGATTCGATAAATCTAATTTAATGCGGGTACGTTGGAAATTTCACTTCGCTCAGGATGCATTATTTTAATGAAATAGCTTCTACCGACACTATGAGAAAATAACTACATAAAATCGGACGACTCGTTGGTCGAGTGTCGAGTCTCGTTACACCAACACATAGAAGAAAAAAATACGACCTAATCAAGATGAAATTTTTGTATACCTTGTCTAAAAATACCTTCCGAACGCAAGATTGGTTTAAAATAGGTTGCAGGAGGGAGATGGCGAAAGAGCCAGACTATAATACGATGATAGGTGAATAAAACCATAATTTGAAATCCTCTTGAAGATCATTCGCAAACATAAACCCTTTTGCGAATTACGAGTACGTCCAACCGGCCTCACACAAGGCCGAAGAAAGCGAACCGCTCGAGCGAATTTGTAGCAATTTCAACCTTTTCAACCCTGATATTAAAATCATTACGATTATTTTGGTTCGGCTTATAATTCAAACAATATGCACAGCGATAATGGATACCACGCGATGAGAGACAACGATGTCACGTATCAAAACCCCTCCAATGCTGGAGAAAAATCCTCTATGGCTAGATACCCGTTCTATGGTATGTGTATATACCTTCGCGTAACTCGGCAAGTACTCGACGATAATATTGCATTGTTTTAAATAAAAACCACGCGCCGGTTCACCCATAAAAGCTGATTACCTAAAAAACACTACACGAGCGCGCGTTTATTCTGCTATGAAATATTTATATTAAAACCACGTTTCCGTTTAGATTTTCATAACGAGGCACAAAAGTATACCAGTCTGGTATTTTTATCGATTAAAATTATTGCTGACGAAGTGAAAATTTCAACGTATCGCGAACGCATATCGCTGAAGCAGCGAGCTAGGAAAGCAGGGTATCGTTTCAGTTGGCAAGTTATGCCATCAAATGCGTTTTGTTGTCGTTGTCGATGTTGTTTAGTGTTTAGTTTCGAAACAAATTAGTCGAAGACAACGCAAAACGCGTCACCCAATAAGAAGCTAATAGCGTGTTAAGGCAACTTTTATATGCAATTTATTATCGTCTCAACTTTGTAACGAGTTCAAAGTGCAATTAATATCGACGCTGATTTCTCCTCCTTTCTACGCACCCCATCTCAACCAGAAAGATTACGAAAGGGGTAGAATCAAAACGATCACCAATGACATCAAAGGCTCGATAAACAGAATTACAATGGAAGAGGAAGACGCACGTGATCGTCAAAGCAGATTGACACGAAATACTTAACCCTTTGGTGCCCCTGAGAAAACTGCTGGATGAAATTTCAATGTTTTCAGATCGTTGAAATTTACTAGGTGTCCCTTTTAGAAATCTCGAAAAAAATTACCTCAAAGAAAAATTCATTTCTGAAATACGAAATTTTGAAAATTTATAAATTTAAGTTTTCCGAAGTGGGAAATGTTGCTGTGGAGGGGGAAACTTTCAATTTACAGATAAGATGGTGTCAAACAGTAAAACCTGAAAATATGCCTCAAAAATAAGTAAACAACTTTTTCAAAAAAATTATTAAAAAATTTCCCCTATATTTAGGAAAATTTAGTCATCCTAGAATGAATATTTTCATCAATTGAAAAAGTGCAAGGAAATGTGAGACGATCAGACAAAACTGTTCTGAAAATATAATTCATTTCGGAATTTGAGTTTCAAGGTTTCCATGACTGACCATACCTCTGTTTCTGAAATAAAAAATGTGACAAATCAAGAAATTTTCGAGACTCTACCCCAATTGAAAGCTCAACTTTTGGAAAAGCATAAAAATTTCAAATTTTTGAAATAAATATTTCGTGCCGAAATAAAATGGCATGGATTCAGAATTATGATGCATCACACGTAGGTATTTTATAAGTGAGACCGTGTTTTGTTATAGTTTTTTAAATCATTTCGCTTTTATCATTTTTGTTAATTTTAATGGTATTCGTGCATTATTTCCTTCACCTATTTCCATTCGTTATCTCCCCTTTTCATTGCATCTCCTTATACAGTCATATCTTTTCCAATTTCCCCTACAATCGCCTGTTTTCCATATTACCATATTTGGTTTTATTTCGTTATCATTTCCCCTCCTTGCACTGTCCTTATCAAAAGGTATGATTTTTGTATTCCGAAAGAGTTTGATAATTTAGAATTCAATATTGCTTTTACCTCCTTGAAACGAGGTTTTCTGTTTTTCATGATTTTTATAATGAGATTAGTGTTACTTTGACTTCGATTGATTTTTCGTTGATTTTATGTTGCAATTTTCATGTAATAAAACGATATTCATTTTTATAAAAAATAATTTTTAAATTTATTTGCCATAACGGGCTCATAAAAAAATTTGTTGCGGCATTTCCGAAAATGAAATTGAAAGAAATTGAAACTTTTTTGCGATTTCTTCTAATTTGAAAGTACAACTTTCCAACAAAGTGAAAATATCCTGAACATTACAATTTTTTCAGATCTCCGTTAATTGATTTCGGAACCTAATATGACCTTGAAAATTAAAACCCGAAATGAATTATATTTTCAGAACAATTTCCTCTGACGGATTATTTCACATTTCCTTGCACTTTTTCAATATTCATTCTAGGATGACCATATTTCCCTATATAGGTGTAAAGAAAACTTTTTAATAATTTTTTTTAAATTTTTTTTAAAAAAGTTTTTTACTTATTTTTGAAGCATATTTGCAGGTTTTACAGTTTGACACTAAGTTGGAATTCCCTCCTCCACAGCAACGTTTTCTACTTCGGAAAATTTAAATTTGTAAATTTTTCAAATTTTGTACTTTCTAAATGAATTTTTCTTCGAGGTCAACTTTTTTTTTCAATTTCTAAAAGGGACACCTAGTACATTTAAACGAACTAAAAATATTGTAATTTCATCCAACAGTTTTCTGAGGGGCACCAAAGAGTTAATTTGAAGGATACTTCTTCTGCGAATCATCGAACATCAACTTTTGAATCCCACCGACACGCGAAACTTGAAACAATCGCAAGAAAAGGCTTCATCTCAATATCGACATCTTTTTTCAAACGAAACCGCACTGCACAAAAGAGACCTTTAAAATCAGCGCAAACACATTCGAAAATCTCGTAACATAATTTGTTGCTTTGATAGTCCTATTAACCTAGAAGATTGGCTTTAATAAATAAATAATATTGTCTAATGCTTTTACTATACTTCTGAATAAAAGGTATAAAAGTAAATCACGCAAAAGAAAAAAAAAATCCGATAAAAACTATTAACTCGGAAAGGTTACAACTTTATAGGGTAGTTAAACGCGTAGGGTTACTTTTTACGAAAATTGAAGGGGTTGGAATAGGGTATTACTTTGCTTTGGGGCGTGGAGCCTTTTTCTTTTTCTATACCGTTCGTGGGTAGATAGGTATTGTGTTACTAAAATAAAAGTACCACGGTTTTTTTCTCACTTCCGCCATTCGCTTACTTTGAGCCGCATTTAAATCAATTAATGAGCTAATTGAAATGTAACCTTTTTTCTTTCTCTCTTACGCGTTTCTCCCCGGTTTATTATTATTTTTCGCGCATAAACCGTTGTTTATGAGATTTTTCGGGGTATTTTATTTTTTGGAAAATTGAATTTTTTTTGCCCGACAAAAAGGTGGGTAATTTTTTTCTTGCGAAGGTTGGAATTTTTTTATTTTCTGAAAATATTATGGCATCATTTTTATCGCACGGGTTCGGTTTTTTTTCTGCAAGAGTAGGAGTACCTTGGATTTCGAAATAACGAAATGTGGCATATTTTATCGCGTCAGTTGTGATTCTAAAAATCTTCGAAAATTCTTAAAAATTCAAGAAATCAATGCGAAAGAAATTTTACTACTTTCGGTTCGCTTCAAGCATCGCGAACAACTAAATATACGTAGGTACAATAGACAAGCTACTCGTTGCTTCATGGCATCATTGAATGCACGTTACCTTCTGGACTCAGGATGTCTAACAAATCGCAAAAATGAAAATTCGTGTTTTTTTCGGGCTAAATATTTTAAAAATTTTCTGCGGGTATTACCAATAACCCCCCCTCCCTCCTTTCACCCTCCTTCCCAATTATAAATTCGGAGTTGACGTGGTACCAGATGGCGCCACACTCGCTACTTGAAAACGGGGTAGAAAAATAAATTAACATTGCGTTTATATGAGGAGGTGTTGGTTTTTTATTTATTTCAAAAAAACTAGACATTTTACAAAAATTTTACCTGGACAAAAATTGTAGAGCATTAAATTTTCTTTCAGAAGGGTATCATTAAAAAATTCTAAAAGTAACCATTGCATAAAAATTTTTAATGAAAATAACCCCGTTTCAGTTTTTTTCTTATCACATCATTGTTTTTTGTTATCAATCTCTATTTGTTTGAAATACTTAATTTTGATTTCTTTTGGAAAAATGTATCTCGAGTTTTTTGGAAATTTATGAAGTGATATGCTACTCGTGCATCTAAGAAAATCAAGT
>FIZU01017451.1:0-12655 GCA_900064475.1 Pseudococcus longispinus | reverse complement strand
AAAAAAAAAAAAAAAAAAAAAAAAAACGAAACGAAACGAAACGAAAGAATAAAAGAATAGTAAAGAAAATATTACTCAATTTAAATAACTACCTATTTATTGTTAAAAATTGCTGATATTAGTAAAATTCAAATTTGTAATAAAAACGAAAATCTCACTTAAAATTTCAAATAAAATAATTTTTTTAATTTTCAGATTTTACGTAGATTGAACATAAAACTAATCGACTTAAACGTGTATAAAAATAAGAAGTCACTCACCGCTAATTACGAAGTGAAGCCGGTACTATAAAATTAGGTTAAAAATTGCATAAAACTTCGCGAATTAACCACACTATTCGCACAATTTTTTATAAAAATTATTTTACGATAAAGAAGCACATCCAAAATAACACAAGAACTGTTGTACGAGTGACTAAGGTTATGAAATTCATTATTACGAGAGATAACAGAGGAGGAGCACAATCTTCTCTTTTACATGGCAGGATATCGGTGCGATGGGAAAAACGTGAATCTAGGGGTACAGATGGGCAAGGTTAGACGAAAGTACTAAAACCATGCGCATGACTAAAAAGTGATGCCGTTTTTTGTCACTACTCAACTTACTCACAATTGTTGTCAAACTACCTCAACGATTGAATGAAAATATGGTAGGTAAATAAATAAGAAAAATCAGGTCAAGAATTAAAACCGAACGTACGAGTAATTTAATAAATTTCATTGCGATATTTAGAAAACAACGGAGTATTTTATTGGTACAGATACTTGGTAAATTTGTAAAAATTTTCAGATTTTTCAGCTTCAAAAATTATTTATGAATTTTAATGAGATGTACATATCATATAGGTAAGTAACTTGTAATTAATATATCTATCTACATTTTTTACGTAAAATTAAAAAAAAAATCGAAAATACTTTATAATTTTTCTCCAACTTCACGATGAGAAAAATTAACCGTAATTGACAAATTTTTGGAATAAGTACATTTATTATATTTTACACGTACGATTCTTCGTCACTTTCATTCTGGTGAAGTTTTTGACAACTTTATACATAATAACTTACCTCCTATATCTACTTCCTTGACGTTCATCCCCATCATGAATCTTTGAAATGTTAATTTCTGCGCCAAGAAAGTTATGAAATTCTGACGGAATCTCAAGAATAATGACAAATACTCGCATTAATAATACTACCTGTTATCAAGGTAATAAATGTACCATTTAATAATTTTTTTAAATATATGAAACCCATTCGTGAACAATTTTTAATTCGAAATCTTACACAATTCGTCATGGAAAAATTTCAAACTCTAATATTTTATTATATTGTGTTATATCTATCCACTTTCGGTAATGAAATGCACACATCAGGTAAATGGAAAACAGTTACATGTCAAAATATGAAACAAATTTAACAATGAGTAGAATCGTAGGAATTTTAAATAGCTATGTAGGTTTCAAATATCAATAGATTGTTAACTAATCACGCTGTTTACGTTCACGTTACTATCTATCAGAGAAATTTGGAAATGAGTAGAAAACTACGTTACCTCAGGGACTCACTGTCTATACGTCTGTCAAGCAAATACCAATCAGTATCCCTGTTTTCCGAAACTAATTTTTACTTCGGTGTTTTGTTCAACTTCACATAGCTTTTATGCTAATTTGATGATTCGGAGATGCTCGTTGGGAATAAACAATATATCTAGACTTGCAACTTCAAAGATGAATTTTTCGTGACGTAAATGCATAATTTTCAATTGTAAAATGAACGAAAGAACCGCTCGTACTGTGCTAAATAGTATATGAACCAAGCGTACAAGGATGAAAGTCATGTTAATTTTTAATTTTTTCACTGGGTTTTCTATGACAATTTGTTTTGAACGAATTTACTGAAAGTAGGTATTTTTTGCAATTAGGCTAATTCAATTTTTGGTTTGCAATAATAAATGGGTCAGATCTTCATTTTAATTCAAGTTGATCGGTGAATCCTAAATCCTAATCCAGGTATCGATAAAAAAAATCTTAAATTTCACTTCATAAACTTAAGGTAATTCAATTTGAATTGAAGTAGCTAACTTTTTTTACAAATATTCGAGCCATATTAAAAATAAATTTTTTGTCTTGAGAAGAAATTGAAATAAACGATCTCCAACATTTCATGACAAAATAATATTTTACCAAAAATTATAAATCGGTTGAGTAACTTGTTAAACGTCCTTACTTCCTTATCGCTTTATTTTTTATTATATTTTTTATTTTACTGTATAATGATTATTCATTGAAACCATTCGAGTGATATGACATAATTGAAACGTAAATAGGGATAACAAAAGTACTTCAAGTAACTACGACTTTTCCCCTAAAACTATACGAACAAAGATTACAGGAAATGTGAGCTGAAGGTCGTGTAACATACTGAACTGACTTTGAACTTAAGATTCCTGCACCCTTAACGATGTCAATGGGAAACGCTTGCGCGTATATGATTTATCATTAAGCATATCACAAACGTTTTTCCCTTTAATTAAAAATAACGTATCTTAAAAAGTATACCATTTAATTTAACGATTAACTTCTTACACTTGAAAGGTTAGTTGAAAAGTAACCCAATTAGATTTCAACTCGTGCATTTTATTTGCCGATGATGCGTGAATAGCAACTTATTCGCACATGGTAGATATCATTTTTGCATTTTTTTTTTGCTACCATCGTCATAATGAAATTGCTGAAGGATTGTATTGAAAACATTATAATTTCGAATCAAAGTCAAAGAGTTGAAATTGAAAATTTTCTAAAATTCAGCTGATGAGTTTATACCCAATCAAAAGTTAATGAGGTTAGAATACTACGATGAATTTTATTAGATTATTTTTTCAACTTGAAAAAAAAACTTCGTAATTGGCACCATCAAGTACCTATTCACATCAATTTTTTATACTCCGGAAATCAAGAATTCAGTTGCAGCTGTTACAGATGAAATACATTGACAGGAAAATGGGTTAAAAAATTTTCATTTATGCGATCGATTGCACATGGCTTTCGAATCGTCGCTCATGAACTTCCGATTTCCATTCTCTGACAAAACAACGCCAATAAAATAAACAATTGAATCAGAATTTGTATTCGAAATTCATAAACAATAACAAAAAGATATCAATTTTAAATCACACCCAATCAATACTTCTCGATTACTAACTATACGTAGGTATACTAAATCATAAGGCTACATCGTTATAATGAGTTCCAATTAACAATTACGACTAGTTAAACAAATGAAAATTGAAACGTTTAGTTTTTTAGAGAAAATAATTCGTTGATAAGATCGATTTTAAAAATCTCGTCGAGATAAACATACACAGTTTTGTAGAAAAACGAAAAAATTCAAGTATAAAATTTAAGATTACATACGTACAAACTTCATAAAGTCTTGGATTTTGGTACCGAAATACCAATTAGAATGTTTAACATGGAATAAAATTAACATTACATCGCATCTTTGCAATTTTAGTAATACTATAATTTGAAAGCTTAAATGCAGCTTATTATTAATCTTAACAGTAAGCATGGTAACTGCGTGTATTTTGAAATCAGTCGCAAGTGTAAGAAATTTCAACTACAAACTAAATGCAACATTGAGCAATAAAATGTAAATTGTATAATTGAATTTGTTATTCACTTTTGAACCACGTCCTTTTCAAATAAAAATAGTCAAAATTGAAATTTCATCATTTTCAAAATAAGCTGCAAAATTTCATCGAAACTTTGAAAATTACGAATAGAAAATTGAAAAAGAAATTCGAAAAACCATCACGACGAGTAGGTACACATACACGATCGTCACTCACTGAACACAACAATTGAAATATTCGAAGATAAAAACCCAACACGTCCTGAATTTGGATAAAGATATGTCGAGGGAATTGAAACTTGGAAAGTCATCTTAAAATTACCACATACAATAACAAATTAAAAAGAAAAATAAATAAATAAAATAAGTTCGTACAAATCATCCACAAAATAACTCGTAAAATAATCAATACCAAATACCACTTTGTGTTAATTCGATATCAATAAAATTTCTCATAATAATAAAACTCGTCTAATACGACAGGAATGAACTTTTCATACAGGAATGAAAATGGAATGTATATTGAATTGGAATTTCATTTTAAGGCCAAACTTTGTTAAAAAGTTCCATGAACGAATCGTAAATCATAAACGTGATAGCAACATCTAAACAAACACGTCCTAACCGCGGAACGGTTCCTTTGTAAAATCTGAAACATAATAATATAATCGTATGAGGTATGACAAATATTAAAAGGTTTAAATGTAATTTTCATTAAACTAGAATTCGTTTCGAAGTATCAAAATTTTCTAGACAATCGTTTCATTTCTATTTTAGAGGTATTTTCATTTTAATTTTGGAAAGGAAAGGTTTTCATGCGCGTATCAAAAAACCTTACGTTGATAAATACGATTATTTTTACTCTTATCGCAGCGTTATCATAAACCACACATTGTTATTTATTTTATCGAAGGAAGTTTTGAAAACTTGGGACGATTGAACTTCTCTTCAAATCGAACATTTTAAAGAATTTCACAAACGAAACGAACGAATAGGTAATTCAAAACAATCGAATAAATTTTTATACTTACGCGGTGGGACCTTCGTGTTTCCATATTTTAAGAGCACAATCGACGGTATTTTTATACTTAGAGGCTTCCAAACCCTGCATTCTTGTTTTTACAACATCTAATGGCGTATTACCGAATACAGAGGCTGCTCCAGCTACAGCACCAAAAGCTCCAACCAGTGGTTTTGGTACTGGAGCATTAGGATCACCTTTTCTATACCAATCTTTACAAGTCTCCATGACGTAGAATCTTATGGCTTGATTAGAACCTTGTTTCATGATGGTAGCGGATAAACCCTGATAAACACCCTTGAAACCTGAGAGAAAAATAAACCGAATGAAAACGAAATCGAGTAATCGAGGATTCATTTCGTTTAATTTTTACGAACCTTGTTCTTTAATAATACACGAAACGCCGTGGAAAAATCCTTTGAATTTAGGATTACCAGAACGTTGATCGTTGATGAATTTAACTTTTACTGTTTCCATAGGAGTAACAGCGAATATGGCTTCGCAAACACCAGCTCCTAAACCGCATAATACTCTCATTTGTGGACTCAAGTTACCTTTATCATCGACGGCTTGTTTTTTGAACATTTCGAATGATCCGAATCTGTGGAAAATTAATCGTCCAATTTGATTAAAGATAGAGTTCGTACAGCTTGGTTGCGTTTTCTTTGAGGTTGTACTTTACCTCACAGCTGATTTTGGTATGGATCCGTAAAGTAATACGCTTAATCCTCTGTATAAACCAAAAAAGCCATGCCCTTTCACAGTCTTTTTAACACAGTCGCCGATACCATTATATTGTTTGGTTCCAGTGCCGGATTTTTCATCCAGTTGCAATTGTGTTTTCACATATTCGGTTGGATATGTAATGCAGATTTCAATACCGCCGGTAATTCCGCCTAAAAAATAATTATTTACAGTTTAACTGGTTTGACGACTTTGTTTATGAAATAATAAGTAGTAATAATAAAAAAATCATTGTAATGGAATGTGTTTGCACTTTGCACTCGAGTTTGGTGGTAATTGGTACATTTGTGCCTATTGTCGGATGTTTTGTTTTTTTTCCAAAATTCGGATGTTTTTTTTAAGGTTATAAATTTTCGGAATAAGATAATGTCTGAAAGACTATCGAAAGTATTGAAGTAAAAAAAAGTGAATTGTTGAATATACTTAACCTTCACCAATTTAAATGTTGATAACCTTCATAAAGGATATCGTTACGCCGGTTATGTCGAACTGTACATTCATTAACCTTATGTCATACCCAAACCTACAAACGCGAGCTTGAAATCAATCGCTGATAAAACAACGCTGGTTAAATAATAATTATCTTTACAGATCAAATGAAATGGTGCATTAATATAATCGCTTTAGAAGCGCCTATATATTTCATTCACACGCCGAAAATTGAACGACTGATATGCCGAAACAAGAGAAGATTTTATTTTTATTCTACGTAATAACAATAGCTTCATATTTCATATGAATCTCACAGAAATATTGAGATGAAATTTTGAAAGAATAATGATTAATGAATAATATCAAGACATAATTTTTCATTTCCAGAAAAATGAAAATTTCAATCATTGCTGACGTTAATTCTATGACACTAAATATAACAATAAGGTTTACCTATCGTTCATAATTATATTCCAGAAGTCCGAAATATTACCTGCAATTATTCCTTTTACTCCTGTGTTTCCACTCGCTGGAGCAGCAGCTCCATTATTTTCCAACCAAGGTCTATGGAATGGATTTCTATAAATTGACCTGCGGCTTTCCATTATGTTTATGACACGTTAAATAAATAAAATTACGGTTATAGGAGGGAAAGAACAGATTATTCACAAAGTGTTAAAAATGGAATGGTAAATAAATTAAACGGATAACTAAAATTAAAGTATAAAACTATCACCACGGCGATTGAATAATCAATAATCCGGAATTATCATTTTTCTGCTATCAAGTTTGCTACAAGATCATTCGTGAGATCGCGAGAAAGGTGCAAGTTTGTACACAATGAGATACGAAAATTAGTTGTACTTTGTATCAGTCATCGCCGCAATAAAGCTCGCATTTTGAATTTTTACGTAAAAACTTTCAACTTTCAACTTGGAGAAAAGATAGTAGGGAAATGTATTAGATATGGAATTGAGTAAAATTTGTCAAATGACAAAAATCAAGCAAATTTGATAGGATTAATTATCTTATAACAATATCTGCTTCTGAAAAAAATCTTCACACAGAAAAAAAATTCATAGGTATCAAATTTTCATTGCTACATATTTTGTTTTACTCGAATCAAAATAAAATAATGATACCATCATTAGCCACTTATTCAGTCGCATCAAAGTTGAATTTTAAAACAATAGGAAAAAATGCAATCGAAGTTCAAAGAAAACCTTGCGAAGGAGTAGATTTGCTTTCACATTATGTCCTATGTGAAAACAATGTATGTATAAATTGGTCAAATTTGAAGCTTTTCTATTTTTTATTTCATTTTTAAAAAGAAGTGTGATGAACCTATTTAATTCATTGATTACTAACAAGACTCATAATACAAACTCTAATATCAGTACAAATTTTCATCCAATGAATCAAGTAATGAACTCATGCCCCGGCGTTGGTTACACTGCTACTAATAAATCAACTTCGACTTCGCCCAGGTTTTTTTACTTTTACAAAGCTTTTACGCCACGAAAACCTTGTAAAAACTAAAAAATTCTATAAACGAAAGAAAAACAGAAACCTTAAAACATTCGCATAATTAGTTTCTTTTGTAATTGCTACATCGTTAACAATAGCTTCACGAAGAGAAAGAGATCCGCAATTTGGCACCATAGACGCCACCAGCCACCTACTGCTCTTTCGAGGCGTGAATTAAGAAGTATTGTTTTTTTTTCAATTTCAACTTTGAACTTATAATGACCACGTCAAACAGACTGTCAAAATTGTATCACCAATGTTATTTTCTCCTTGGCACGATCTCTATCTAAATGGTCAAAAAATCAAATAGGTAAATTAATAAATTCAATTGAAAAGATGAAAAAATATTTCAAACATAAACCTATATTACTTGTACATAAATAATTTAAAAATAATAAAACTTGCAAAGATGTTAAAAATATTGTAGGATAAATGTAAGTACACAATAAAGGTATAAAAATGAATATTGGTATAATAAATTGCATAAAAACAAAATAGTAAAACACAGCATGAGCCATCATTGCTTTAAAAATGACTAAGTTCTTTCAAAATTGAGAAAATAGGATTACGTAAAATAGTAGGTAAATGTATCATTATTTATTATCAGAAAAATAAATAGGTAGGTACTCAGTTCATGACAAATGCATGATACGTGGATAAAATATAACCAAAAATGCAAGCTAAAACAGCACCGAAATAAAATTACCGGAATCATTTGTACGACAAATTAGTTGATAAATGCAACGTAATAAATAATCATACATTTCAATAACAAAAAATAAATAAAAAACGCTATTATAAAAAAGTGACGTTTCAAAAATATATCTTTGTAATTCATTAAAAAACATGTAAAAACAATGAAATAAAAAAGTGAGATCAACGATTAAAAAAATAAGGCGACACTTTGGAAAATGCAATCATGAAAATAGGCAAAAGGCACAATGCAATATCGCTAATACCCTGTTAAGTACTTTTTCTAAATTAGTCTATAGTTTATTTAAAGAAAAGTCACTCGCGTGAAAGATGAAAATACATCACAATAGAATCACAAGTCACAACGATGAAGCTTCGTCAGAAAAGGTAAGATAATCACATTATTTGTTTACAACAAATCCACTAACAAACTAAGAATTGATAATATCATTCGAAAAATCAAATTATTTTTGAAAATTCATTTTCAATTTTAAAAATAACGAATTGTAGTAAAAAATGCATTCGAATGTCAGCATAAAACATGATCTTGAAAATTTCATGTTTTACCCCAATAAGAAATGTCAATAAATATTAGACTGATTTACGATTTAAAATTTCAATTTTTCAAGCGTTGGTGAATTTCAAGCGGATTTTTTTTGCAAGATTTAAAAGCTGTCGATAATGTAGAAAACTTACGTCCTTTGTTTGACCAACAAAAAATAAACGAATGTACTTTAAAATATAGAAACACTCGCTGGAGGAAAATAAGAAGGGAAGAATATGTTCCAAAATATAACGATAATAATAAAGGCATTAAAAATAAAAACACAAATCCACCATAAAGTTCGTTCCCAATCATGAACTTTCAAATTACGTAACAAATAAACGCCAACTAAGAAACCAGCAGCTGCTCCGGCGATATGTGCAGCATATGCAGTCTGTAGTGAAATGAAAAAAAATTCAAATATAATCAGATTAGGAAATAAAATATGTACAATAATCATGAGATGAACTTACTCGAGTTTCCCTCTTTTGTACGTAGCGATCATAAATTGAATTGCCAAAATCGTATGTTATCAAGATTACAAAAATCAGCATTTGTAGTATAGGATGATCCATTTCAGTCCAATTCTTCAACAAATAAGAAAAGATTTAGCAAGATAAGTTCAACATTCATTTAGTTCGCTCAGCTTTAAACGATTCAGCTTCTTTAATTATGCTTACACATACCATGATAATCGTAGCTATATGAGCGGCTAGTAATGCATAGCATCCACCCGATGCTCCAGCGAGATAAACTCTCGGATCAGCAATGGATGTAAACAATGATCCACTTATCACGCCAGCTATATAAATCAGTAAAATTCTCCACCATCGATGTACCATTTCCAATGGAATACCCAGCAGAATCTGAACGATCAAGTTAACGATCAGATGACTCTCACTATAAAAAACCAATATAATTCAAAAATGAAAACTGAGCTAAGCAGATCAAAATGATTTCGTCAAATATTAAAATAATTGAAGTTAGTAAGCATAGCTTGCACAACATCATTGATTTCATAACTTGAAAAATGCAGAATTAAACCAACCTTCCATGAATAAACATGTACGTAAAAAATCTCCATATCTCAACTCGTCTGTGCGGATTGTAAACAAATAAATTAAAAAAAGGTGCGTTAGATGCTAATGGATTGGATGCTACAATTGTATCGTACATATAGAAAAATATCTAGAACAGAAATAATTCAAAGCCGCATGCAATTTTTTGCATCGAATGTTAGAAAATCGGTATAAATAAAGCCAATGTAATTACCCAATACAACGTGTAATTACCTCAATAACGCTACAAATCACCATTGTTAGGGCTGGAGGATCACATGTATACTCTTGCTCATATGAGCCATCCACAGCTTCCACAACCCTTCTTTGCCGGGGAACAAAGGTTTGAACATATCGTTGTAAAGAAAATTTGAACAGAGGACTAGCCGCAGGACTTTCGACCTAATTAGAAAAACGAACCGAACTTGTAAAGTATGGCAAAACATTGACCGAAAAATAAACGTAATAAGCCATACCAACTGTAAGAATTCGGGCAATGTAATGTAACTATCGCGATCACGATCGGCAAGTTCAACAATCCGTTTAATGACATAATCTGGTACACCCTGATTATGTTCCTTTAATTCTTTACTCAAATGATGAACGTGAACTCGTCCGTCGCCATTTCTATCAAACTGAATTTAAAAATATTGAAAATTCAATTTTTTTAATAATTCGAAATTTGTCAAAACATACCTGATAAAACAGCGACTCCCAATGCTAAACAACAAATAAAAGTAGAGATTAATGATCGAAGAAAGAATTTATATGAGTTGAAATCCATTAATGAGAACATACCGACTCCACATTATGTAAAGGAATGTTTTCAAATACTTGATGTTGAGCTGGAGGTGAAGAAATTTGATGTGTTGTCGACATTGCACAAAAACTTGATAAATCAACGATTAACTTTCAGAAAGAATGATTTTTGAGATATTTGAAATTTTGAAAAAGCACATGAATCACGTCGAAGAAAGTAGAGAGTAGAATGAATATTATCGTCATCCGATTCCCGGAAAAAAATGTATTATGATTTTCCTGCACGTAAATTTTCGATTGTTGTGCAACGCAGGCGTATTTGGCGTATAGCAACGAAAATAAAAACACAACAAAAATAAAAATAACGGTTTTTTGCGGTTTTCACGCAAAAAAAAGTGATGTATAATCAATACATTGGACAATTTGGACTAATTTGGACTACAAAACTGCATGTAAACGCAAAGTCGCAAACATAAAAATGATAATAGATTTTTTATTTCGTCCAGTTCCTTTTCTTTCTCTCAGTTCATTGGCTATTCTGATTTGTTTTCATTTGTTATCAATATCAATCAGATATAAACAAAAGAAAAAATCTGAAAAATTTAACAAAAAAGGAAGAATTTAATAAAATTAATGACTAATGCGAAGCACTAATTAAACTCAGCTTATACTGAATTACTTTGTGCATGAGTTTTATTCTTAAATCACGTGATTACCTTTTCTTTGGTATAATTTTAGTCATTCAACACTCAACAGTTGATTCTCTTGTGATTGCGACTCTTCTTCATTGAGAAGATATTTTTTGACATTTTGAGTCCTCTTTACTTCTAAGTAATTACAAAAATGTATTGTATGGATAAATAGTGTTTTTATGGCGTACATAGAGAACATTTTCGTATAATTGAAGAAGAGTTTAATATGTGAACATTGAAGCATTTGAAAATGACGACCAAGCTTATTAGTCCTGTACTGTACGATGATTACGAACCCGAAATGTTCATTAATGAAGCAATGATTTCTCCTGAAAAAGAAGAAAAAATGAAACAAAATGAAGAGAAACCTCCTCCTGATGATCAGTAAGTTTTTTTTTATTTCATTATTGATGTTAATGTTTTGACACTACATACTTTTTTTTTGCAGATATGGCATTGTCAACATCGTATTTTACTTACTCGGTACAAGTATACTTCTGCCTTGGTTTTTCTTCGTTACGTGCAATGATGTAGGTGTTTTCAAGCTCTAAATAATTGTACTCACTTTAGTTTATTCTAATTAAAAAATTATTTCAGTATTGGATGTATAGATTTCGAGACCTACATGTGAATAATTCGAATAGTCTTCAGTATATGTTCGAATTGAGTGACAGTGGAAGTAATCGTACCTCCTTGCAAGCAGATTTTACATCTTATATTTCGATTGCATCAACGGTGCCGAGTACTCTTCTTTTGTTCGTGAATATATTTTATTTGAAAAAGTAAGAATTGCGTATTTTTATACAGCTCATTCTATTTCAGCCTAATGTACTTTGTATCTTAATTTTTTTTTCAATTTATTAGGTTCTCTATTCATTGGCTTATTGTGATTTCATCTGTAATTGTGTTCTTATTGTTTGTTGAAACTGCAATATTGGTTTTATTCGACAGTGATTCTTGTAAGTCAGCCAATTCGTTAAATACGCTTACCCAATAATGTTTATAATTAAAATCATACTCATAAATACTTTTTTTTTTTCATTTCAGGGCAAACATTATTTTTCATAATTACGGTTACGACAGTTATTATACTTAATCGTGAGTGTAAAATCAATTTACTCGTATTATTATTCATAGTAGGTATAATTATATACAGTTTTTTTGATAACTTACAGTCGAGATTCTCTTGCTATCTTACCCTCATATCGTATGATATATCAAAGTCTTCAACCATATGGTACTATATGGTCGAAGATCAAAGTATATTATCCACGGCCGGCAAGTTTCGTGTAGCAATGGTGCGCATGCAACACTTGAAATTTTTCAAGTGTTGCATTGCAACACCTGAAATCAGAAATGCACCTACCCGCCAAAATCAAAATTTCTCCCTTAAAAAAAATTCCGAACTTTTCCTATTCATTTGACTGAAAATTATTTGAAACACCATCGAACTACACAGAGTTGTAACAAATATTCGAAATTTCGGATATAAATACCTATTTTCTATTTACTATTCGAAATCGTTTTCCAACCTATTTATAATTTTATATCTT
>FIZU01017419.1:0-22409 GCA_900064475.1 Pseudococcus longispinus | reverse complement strand
CGAAACAATGGTGGTTCTCTTACCTACCCTATGAGAGGATCTTGTAAAAAAATTTCAAACAAAATCGGAGAGGTGACTGCATTTCTTCGTCACATTGACTTGAAATGACCCTTTATGGGTGGGGGAGCATGGACCGAGAGTTGAAAAATTTGTAGTTTGGCTAAGAAATTGCCCATTCAGTTAGAAATACGGAGCCAGATCGCGTGGGGAGGGGTTGTGAGGTGAATTGCCACAGTAATGGC
This sequence comes from Pseudococcus longispinus, assembly GCA_900064475.1. Taxonomy (NCBI): domain Eukaryota; kingdom Metazoa; phylum Arthropoda; class Insecta; order Hemiptera; family Pseudococcidae; genus Pseudococcus; species Pseudococcus longispinus. The sequence continues at coordinate 22,167 of FIZU01017419.1, read as the reverse complement.
AAAACAGCATTTTTAGTAAAAACAATTACGTTCAAGTTGAAAAATATGAGAAAGTGAAGACTTTTTTTTGGGGAAATTTTTATTTTGAGTTGGAAACTGTCTGAAAAAATTTCATCTCAGTTGGAAATTTTCGATTTTTTGCCTCCCTCTCTTTGTAATAAGTGCCAACTTTGATTTATCCTTGCCAATTGAAAACAAGATCTGGCGAGTGGTGGTGTGATGTACAATATATCCCTAGGTAAGATTTTTATTGAGAAAATTCAGCAAAATGAATAGTTCATTGAGAAAATCAGGAAAATTCGTGGAAATGAGAATTTTATTGTTCAATGAATTTTTAGGTCTAAAATCACGATGGAAAAAATTCAATAGAAGGGTATAAATTTTTCACAAAACTGTTTCATTATTCTGCAAAAAGTTAAATTGCAATTTTTTCAATGAAATTCTGTAAAAGAATGTTTACTTTTGAGTTTCAATTTCCCTTCAAAAATTGTAGATAATTTTTTGCTAAAATTTAATTTTTCTTGTCAAGTTGTTTTTTGTTTTTTTATCTGGCGAGATTATATCTTCCACACTTTCGGTGAAATCAAGCTCTCGAGGCTACTGATTGGAAGTTAAATTTTGAATACAGATTCAGAAAAAATCCATTGTTTTCCCTCTTCGAATTATACGTATGTATCACGTTAAAATTGCCAGAAAAGCTAAAAAACATAAATTTTTAGTAGTTATTTTGGAGAATTTCAGCTACATCTTGAATGAAAAGACTTAAAATAGTTCTTTTTTTCAAAATTTCTCAGAGTAACTCAAAAAATGTAGGTACAAAAACTGATTTCTAAATTTGAAAATTTTACCAGTTTTTTTACCTTGAAAATTTGACTCATTTTTTTCAATATTTTTTTGTCAAAAAATCTGAAATTGTTTGAGATCTCAATCAAAATAATACCATCGTGGAATGATATTTTCACCTTTACTCGTACTACCTATTTTCAGACAGTCATGAAAAATACCCTTCTTTTAAGATTTTTCCACTCGAAAAAAATACGAGTGGCATAAGAAAAAATAACAATTTATACAGACAGATTACAGCTATATGAAATCAAAGAGGCCAGAGGTGAAATTTTTGGGAGGAAGGGGGAGGGGGATTGAGAGGCGATCTAAAAACTTTCATTTCAATGAAATAAATACTCGTATCTTTGGTTATGGCAAAGTGGTGATTAGGTACTTGATGGGGGGGGGGGCTGTCCGTGGGTAAAAATATCCGTATCGAGTTCATTTTAATGAGAATTTTCAAGAACAATAAAAAAATTATCAATACTTCAAGATGAAACAACTTGGTAAAAATTTATAGTTTCAAAACAAGTTTTTTTTTTTAGGTACCTACCAGTAAAAGATTCAAAAAATGCTCTTATCAGTTCCTTCCAACAAAAAATTACAGGTTCGCATTCGACTTTGCCAATTTCTATACCAACGATTTATCAGCTCCAATAAAAATTGATCTAAGCAACCCGTAGCATGCGTTGCACGTATCTACTAAATCTATCTGTTCCATACATCGTAATTAAAATACTGTTTTTTTTTTGTTTTTCATTTGCTAAAAAAATTCATTCACCCTGAAGACGAAAAAATTAAGTACATCGGAAATATGCGTCGGTAAAAAGTAGATCCATTGTTAATAAGTGCTTCGGGTTTGGTTCTCGACTGACAGGTACCTATACTACATATATAAGATACAATGCAGCATAGGAAAGATTAGGGACCTCCAATCTTCAGTTGCTTGTACAATGCAAACCGTTCATTTAATTTTGACAGATTAAACCGGTTTACCTAAACCGTGTTTGATGAAAACACCGAGAGTAATTCCAAAATTCAAGAACCCTTTGCGGGCATCAGGATTAGTCCGTTTAAAGACTTAAAAAGCCATTTATCATGACGGATGCATTTTAAATACCCGCGTCTTCGATCAAACTGGTATATACTTGGATGGTGTTTTATGCAGTGTTTGCATTTTTCCATAATTTCTGTTACCGTATTAATCAATATCATAAATATAAGAAACTCGTTTTATCTAGGTTAAAAATGAAAAATAATAACATCCAACTATTTAAGGAATAAAACGTGATTTAAATTATTTACAAACGAAACAAAAACCATACATCTCTAACTACGAGTATAAGTAAGTATATATTCTCCAACCATGGAAACTTTTCTCAAGTCAGCGTCTTATATACGAACTTTCAACGCGTCCGTTTTCTAAATTATCTCGGTGGCGCGACCAGACGTCGACGTTCTATACACTTGATTTCACGAATACATAGCCCAACCAAATTTATACATTATTTATGAACAAATAACTAAAACTCATAAGGTACTATGAAACCAACATTTATACTCGTAGCACGCGTATTGAGTCTGATGTATCAAATTTCCATCATCTTGAATGTTTTTGCTGATGCTTCATTTCACACAAAAGGCAAACGAACTCGTGTAATAAACAGTGACTTATGGCGATGGTAATTTCTACGTATACATAAACAAGTCTTTGGTATCCCTGATGTATTTAACATATGCACTTTATTTCAACCATAAACCAACTCGAAAGTTCATTGCTAAATGTGATTGACCATGTGGCATAAGAAAGCATATCTCAAAAATACTCGTAGTACTTACTCATAAGTCATAACCTACTTTGAAGATCAATTTAAGAGGTTGTTCATCAAGTTGAAATTTAAATACCTAGCTATATCCTTATCTTTTTACTTTTATTTTATTTTGTTTGTTTTATATTCACAAATGTACACTCCCAGCTTTATGAGACCCTCTTTTTAAGTGTTTCAGAAGTACCTAATTTGAAGAATAAAAAATGTTGACGACTTAGTAAATGTGAATTTTCAAAAAATAAAATTTTCCAAAATATCAAATTTCAGAGTACCTATCAAAGCTCAGACTTTCAAAAAATCTTACTTTTCAATACAGAAACTCGGAGTTTTAAAAAAATCTCATTTCCGAATTATATGTTCAGATTCTCAGAAAAATCAAATTTCCGAATACGTATGTACAAATTTTCACAGCAATCAAATGTCTGAATATGTTTGTTCAGATTTTCAAAAAAATCAAATTTCCAAATACAGGATGGCCTACTTATGAGATCGATGGTTTTAAAAATGAAAAAAAAAATGATCGCAAAAATCTCAAAAACTAAGCTTCTCAGAAAAAACATGGTAGCATAATGGACAAAGAGAAATTTGAGCTCTACGATTTTCATCCCTTGCAATTTTTTCATAGCAACCTTAGTTTGGCCAGAAAATCCATGTTTATGGATATACGAAATCGATAATTTAAAAAATTAAGCCTTCTAAAAAAAAGTACTAGCTCTTAGGGGAAATAGAATTTCCAGCTCTACAATCTTTATCCCTAGCATTTTTTTCGTTGCATCCTTAGTTTGGCTAGAAAATTCATGTTTATGGGGAATTTACAAAGTCAATGCTACGTTTTATGAAACTTCTTCAAACTTGGAAGAATTTTCAGATTTTCACTGACTTTTTGGACTTGGAAAATTTTAGAGATAATGCTGACTTTTAGACATGTTGTCATACAATTCTAGAAATCACGCTAACTTTCCCTCATTTTGTCAGACAGATTTCTTGGACTTCGAAAATTTCAAAGATCACGCTAACTTTCAGGCATTTTTTCAGATTTTTTTGGACATGGAAAATTTAAAAAAATTCAAATTAATTTTTGAACTTGAAACATTTCAATTTTATGGATTTAAAAAAATTTAAGAAAAGTTCAAATCAGAATATTTTCAGACAGCTTTTTACCTAATACTGACTTTCAGACATTTAATGAGACTTTTTTGAAGTTGATGACTTTTATACATTTTGTCAGACGTTTTTTGACCTGAAAAAATTTTCAAATTTCCATTCATTTTTTTGACTTGGAAAATTTCAGAGATCATGCTGATTTTTAGAAATTTTGTCAAACAAGCACTTTAGACTTTTTGGGCTTGAAACATTTTTCAGATTTCAAATGATTTTTTAGACTTGGTAAATTTCATAAATTCTGACTGTTTCGATTTTGAAAAATTGTGCAAAGTGGTCAGTTGACTTTTGAACTTGGAAAAATTTCAATTGTTTCAACATTTGATTTTTAGGCACTTCCTTTGTTGGCGTGATTTTTCCAGCCCTGATTGCTTTTTATTTCATTTTAAAAACTATCCATCTTATAAATGGCCATCATCTATGTACCTTCAGATCTTCAACAAAAAAAAAATTAATTTAAAAAAAACATGCATCAGAATTTCAAAAGAATTTTACGCAGAATTGTGTTCAGATTTTTAGAAATGGAATTTCCGGATACGTATAAGGTCAAATTTTCAAAGAAATCCGATTTCTGAATACGTAGCTACCTAGCTAGGTATGTTCATATTTTCAAAAAAATATTGTTTTTCGAACAAAATGTCCTAGTTAAGGGAAGAAAACGAGTTAAAAAACGGGTTTTTGAAGATCAAGGTATGATCTCCCTCCGGCAAAAATCAAAAAAAATTCTAAATCGTGCAAAATGCTCTGAAAAATAAGAAACAAAATTTTTTTCGTGCCCGCACCAAAGCTGTGCCCCCGGTGGCGATTTGAAGTTTTCAAGGTCGATTTCAAGGTCATTGTAGGGGTCGGAAAAATCTGAAAAAATTTCACAACGTTCCCATTGGGTACCTGGGGCTGGACCAACATACAAAGTTTGATGAAAATACATTTTTTAGCTTAAAATCATTATTTAGGAGGTCTAGCCCCCAGGGGATGAGGTAAAGGATTTCGCATACTTAGGCTCTAAAATCATCTTTTACCATAAAAAATTGGAAGCGTTGAAAAAAATTTTGAAATTCGACCAGAGGTCGATTGACCCTCTTACCACATCAAAGCCTTCATTCTCCAATAAAAAATCATGAAATGTTGAAGAGTGATGAAAAGTTAACGATGGGTTTAAATAAGCCACATTTTGACATACTTACAATAAAAATAAATAAAGTGTGAAAAATAAGTAGTAGGTACTCACTATTTGACATTTAAACAAAAAGTCTAATAATTAAAAATTTTTGATAAAATACTGAAAATTTCAAATTGTCAAGTACCCTTTTTTTTCAGGATTTTTCCCCGTGATTTCTTTCCCAAAATTACCAATAAATAGACCACAGCCAAACATCATACTCAAATCAAAAATCCACACAAAACTGGAAAAAAATTCCAGTCTACTCGGGTCTCACAGATGATCGATTTCAAAACAAATTCACTCGTGCGACCACTCCAACCCACGTTTCTTTCTTTCAAAATAAACCACAGAACAGAATATTTCGACATGGTCGCATCAAATAAACATCACGTAAATCGAATACGTATCATTTTTCATCTCAAATACATATCACAATAGCTTCTGTCTCGCAGTCGTTTCGCTTTACCTCAAAAACGTTAAAATTCCAGCTTGGCCAAGGTTCCCTCGTATAATAATCTATGGCACTGCAACGTAAATTGATTCTTATTATCGTCATACACATATTCGATTCGCGCATTACATCACGAGCCCTCATTTGCATAATAATTAAATCATTTCATTAATGTCATAAATTGTTTTTATTCTTATCATATCTTTTCCATCTACTGGCAGATTAATCGAACGCTTGACAAAAGCTACTCGTTCCATGGCCATCCCTCATTGGAGCATTTATTTTTACACATGCGACAATTAGGCGTTGCATTTAACCGTATACTTATATACGTAGCGGATAATTTATTTAAATTTGGTTCTGTTTTACGTAATAAATTAGAATTTATTTAAATCATTAGTGAAAGTATCCATTGTGGTTTTTTGTCACGTATTTCACAAGAATACTATATACGAACTCATCTCCTTAGGATCAGTTACTTACATTTCGAAAAAGAGAACCTATCTAGCTAATCCACTCGGGCTTGTTTTTTTTTTCAACTCGCCAACATTTTGCATAATTTTACTCTTTCTGAAATTCATTCCGTGAAGCTATTCTACCGATAAATGAAAAAGTCACGGATGAATTGCTCCAATGTTCGAATGTTTCGGTTAATGATAAAAAGCAAATTACAATTATTAATAACGAATAAACGATAATATTAAGTTTATACCGACTTTACATTCCGTTAAACCGCGTGTCCAGTAATTTTAAATTATAAGTTAGATATAAAGTCGACCACCGTGTACCTAACCCTATACCGACGCTTTGAAAGTCGACCACTCAACCTGAAAAATACCACGTTGATTTCCATTCGACAAGCATTCCGTACAGATTACTCATACTTGCGTATTTCTAATTCACTAACACGTAAGTACATACAGAATACATGATTATATCAAGGACTACCGATGCTAAATTTTTTAATTACCATCAAAGTGTATGCAAAAATCGAAATTTAAGGAAGTATACAAACGTATAAATGTAAAAATGTCAGATAATGTATTTTTGATCATAATTGATACCTAGTATAGCTTTGTTTCTACATTCATTTTCGAGATATGTGACGTATGAAGGTTTCGCGAATTTTTAATTTACTTTTTTTGGTAGGTGGATACTTCCCATTTATTTACTTTTTTACATATCCGCGAACTAAACATCGACTTGTGAACATACGTAAACTCATTTATAGTTCAAATTAACAGAAGTTAACCAGAAGAAACTTTCAGAAATCGTTCGTTATATCATTGATACGATTCTTTTTTTTTTCAAAGCAGGTAATTTTCATGTTACTATTAAAATGAATGAAGTAAGTATGTAGTTAAGTGCCTATTAATACAAGTTGTTGAAGCGTTCACTTCAAGGACGAATATTTCGCACTTTATTTGTCTATAGTTTTAGGATAAACCGAGGAATACACCCGGAAGTTGAATAAATAATAATGATAAGATGTGATAACAAAGCAACATCACTATATGAGTTTCAAAATTTTATGCTTGTTTTCTCAAATTAATACATCTTCGTTTTTTTCCTACTTCACTATCATCAGTTCGTTAACAATATCATTAAAATATGGTTAGATACCATCTCATATTCCAAATCATTAAGACGAACTCTTAAGAAATAACAACTATTACGATGCATTGTGAAATTCATTGGGTACAGATACGAATCCAGTTGAAATTTTATCACAACTTTGAGGACTATCACTTGAACGAAAATTTGAAAGCCAATTGTAGAGTATAAAATTTCCTTTCTGCGAATTGCATAATTTTTTTCCTAGGCAGTTTACTTTTCGAGAAATTTTTACTGAAAGTTGAAAAATCAGCAGTAACCTTTCATTGTAGATATCTTGAAAACTAATGTATCTTAGAAACAAACTAATTTCCCACTAGAGAAAGAAATTGCGTATACCCTTCAAATAATTTTTTTACTATTAATTTTTTTCGTAAGACTCCTAGTTCGCCCAAAAAATTGATTAATCTGAAAAAACAACTCAAGCTGTAACATACTCGTAAAATGACCAGGGAAGTACCTAAGCTTTCTATGAAAAAAATGAATACAAACAAAACTGCCGAGCATAATATTTTCTTTTCCTAACGAGCAACTGGTTTTTTCTCAGAAAGTCAAATTTTTGAGATATCAATGATAGAGAATCAAAGTTGAATTTTCCAACTTTTGGTAAAAATATTTCGAAAACTTGATTCCCTAGGAAAAAATTAACTGCTCATCAGGGAAAAGAAATTGTATGCTCTAAAAGTTCATTTTTTTTTCATTCTTTTTTTTTGTAGGACATCTCGTTCACCCAAAAAATCGATTTATCGAGTTCAAAATGATGAAAAATAGGTAAAAAAGTTACAATTACGTTTACAGCAGAAGTTTTTCGTTGTAGTATAAAAGACGAAGTATTCTTATCTGAAGAATTATGATTCATGAACGAATGAAGGAATTAGGAAACAAGGTAACCACATCGATAACGTTTGAATGCTCGAGGAAAGGGTGGAATATTGGAAACGAAATAAAGAATCTATGAGAATTTGGGATAAAGATCGAGAAACGGGGTGAAAAGAGTGAAGAGGAGGGAAGTATTCGATACATGTGCTTACAATTTGATAAAATAATAATCTCTTTGAGTCTCGAGATAACGTAACACCTCAATTCCTTATCGTATACAGGAAACAAAAAGGATGAAAGTATATACCTATTACCTACCTACCTATGAATTGCGCGATATCAAAAGTACCAAGATTCCCATTGATTTTCAGAAAAATATTATTTCTCCACAATTTTAAAAAACAAAGAAAACAACCATTAGGTACAGTTGATTAATAATTTTATGACTTTCCTGCTGTTGTAATGTCAGGATAAAGTCAGGCATTAAACTTTCTGGACTGGGAAGAAAATTATTCATATTTCAAGCAAATTTTTGAACAGAAAACTTTGGAGATGACGCTGACTTTTACAAAATTTTGTCACACTTTTTTTGGAGTATTTCATATTTTAGATTTTTTGGACTTCGAAAATTTCATAGATTCGAGTTTTCAGACAATTTGTCAAAAGTTATTATTTCTAGGACTTAAAAAAATTCAGAATTCAAAATGAATTCAAGATATTTTTTCAGACAGCTTTTAAACTTTTCGCATTTTGATAATTTAGACATTTTGTCATACATCAACTTAACTTTTGGGATTGAAAATTTTTTTTGAGATTTCAGACGACTTGTTGTAGTTGGTTTAAAAAAAAATTAAAAATCACGCTGCCTTTAAGACATTTTGTAACACAGAAATTATATTGGATTAGTCTGAAAATCAGTCACGAAATTTACCAACTATGACTTTTGGACATTTCGTCAGACTTTAACTTAATTTGACGTTTTGTTGAACTTGGAAAATTTTTGAGAGTTTGAACGATTTTTTTTGGCTTGAAAAAAAGAACAGAAATCACACAGACTCTTGGATATTTTGTCAGGCAAAAATTGTATTAAGTAGACCAATCTGATTTTTTGAACTGATATCTTATGTTCAATACTTTCATATGTAGTAGTAGTATGGATATTATGGATACAGATACAAGCTGGAATGAGGCTTGATTTTTTAATGTTGTTCACTGCTATATTGGATACCGTTAATTCCAAAATCTCATAATTTTGAACTAAAATCCACCTGGTAGCGATTAAAAGAGCCTATTCTGAACTGTGGACTGTAAATCGTGAAAATCTTCATCGAGTATTTCTGTGACATTAGAGAGAGGTTCGTCGTCTAATATCGTCTTTTCTAAGCTTTTAAAGAGAATAGTACAGTATTTCCGATTATCGTCAACAAGTGAACTCGAATAGTCGTCGTCATTCGTAGAAATAATAGCTGCATCGTCATTGTTACTGTGCTCAGTAGCACCTGCATTTCTTCTGAGAGTATCGTCGCCGCCTTCAGATGCGGCTATTGATGACATCTTGGTTCAATATACGTCCCAAGAGACCAATTTGGCAGCAATTAAAAGAGCGTATTTAAAACTGTGGACTGTATTTACTTATATAATTGACAAAAGTCTTACGAGCCATTTCCCATTTCGATTACATCTTAAGCTTGGGTAGCTTCATAAAAAATGCTTAGTAATTAGATAGTGCGTGTTTATTTGCCGAAACTGCGATTCTTTACCACCACCCTTCATGATATCTTCAAACTCATTAACGTTAAGAGTACAGCTAGCTATACCCCTTGGAAATCAATAAAGATTCAATTTTCCCCTTCATCCTGCACCTTGCAGATTCTCAGCACGATTACCCCAACCATAGTCAGGACACCCTACCTCGTAAGTATAAAATTATAATCCAACGTCAAAGGTAATTCTTCTCATTCTTACATTAAACCACTCTCGCTGTCACTGAATTTTTTCCAACTCAGCGATGCATATAATTACAATCCACGCATTATCGACGAGCACATACTATAACAGACGAAGATGAAAATAATACATGCAAAAAACATCGCAGACACCAGGATCGTTTGCCAAGTACAAGCGCGCGAGACAAGCTCGCACAATATATTTAATATTCCGATATATTTCAAGGATGCTCCGGTACCATTATTCACTTCATACCTTATGGGGGTTTATTAACATGTAATTATTGTCTTAGTAACAGATAGAGATGGAGAGAGGAAAAAAAATACCGCTTTGGAGGTATACAGTACGAGCCGAGGCACGTCGAATCTTTTACAACCCTGCAGATATGTAATGTGCCCGTACTTCGATATGTGGCCGGATTGGTTTCTTCATATAGGTACGATGAGTACCTACTCCCAATACGTAAAGTAATCATACGAAAGGTACGAGAATTCCAATAATAGACCGTAAAAACGATGCGATTATGAGATTACCGTTCGAATTTGGCTTAGGTCGATAAATATTTACCGTCTTTGAATTCCTTGCATTCCGTAGACTACGCCATCGCACAAATCAATATTTACATACGTCCATTCTTTCACACAATTGCGCCAAAAACCAAACGTACGTCTAAATGTCATCGCCCTCGTACGACAAAAGCATCACAAATGCACAATATACAGATATCGCGCCAAGCCGCGCTTTACTCGCTGTAGTCATAAGTATATATCCTGGTTCTCAAACTTTTCCTATTCTAATTGCTTTTTCAGATCACAATCGGGCCGCTGCGCTGCGATCCCGAGCACGATCATTAATTAACGGCATGATTCGATTTACATAATGGCGCAGCATATAGGTATACTTAAGACTTACCGTTCGGAAGACATTTAGAATAATCGATAGCTCCGCTGCTGCTATCGCAATCGTAATCTTCATCGCTGTCGATATGTGGAAATCCGTGATCTATCTCGAATATAGGACTAGTCTGTATACCGCTGTCCTTTTTCTCTACCGGCTGATGCACGCTCGTCGGACAGCGACATTTCGAGAACTCCTCGTCCGTAACGCCGATGCATTGGGGACACGGAAAGCTCAAACTTTCCAGCGGTACACGCTCTATGGCACGATCGACGGTCACGATTAGACTTTGCAGCAATGCGGATAGTTCGAAACTATCCGCATTTTCTTCGCCGGACATTATCTCCAGCGGGCTGTCGAATCGGCGACCGATCACTTTGCTGCAACCGTTACCCGACCAATTTTTCCAATTCAGTGTAAGTTCAGCTTTGACTTTGGTGGCACGGTCTACTCGAGCCAGTAAGTAACAGTCGCCGGCTTTCAAACAAGACCATTCGATTTCGGTGAGATGTAACGTGATGCCATGCTGTCCGAAGGAGAGCGGCCAACCTCTGGATGCGACGATGCTTCCTACCTGTAAAAATATCATATATCTGGTTTACTCAATCGTATAAATTCGTCAGCCGGTTTGGTTTACATAGTAAGTATATGAAAAGCGTGCAACATATGTAATTGTGTGTAGCTCTGTATAGTATCCGCGAAGACGTACAACTTTTTCTCTTTTAAATGTTGATTTAGTAGTATAACGAGGAAATCATATCCAATATACAGGAAATACGAATCATCAGAATATTCTTTTCAATCAAAACAACCAGAATCGACTATACTTCCGAAAAGAAAAAGCGAACTATCTATGTACCAAACTTTGAAGCATAATTTCATTACATTATTCTTGATTCAAAAAGATTCAAACGTTCGTAGTGGGTTTTGAAATATTTGTAACCTTTCAGTTTGAGAAACTCGATTCGAAAAAAAAAGTTCATCGAACTTGCAAATTGATGATAAAAGAACATCTTAATTTGTGCCATTGAGCACATCAATGACATTTGAAGCCAGAATAAAGGTACAAAGTAGAGCAATTGTAATCCAGCTTTTCATATGAAGAGAGGAGAAGTGAATGATTGAAGTAAGGTAAATGAAGTATTTCTATAAGTTACATATTGACTGAAAAGTTGCAGAAATATCAAAACACCATCGCAAATTACAATTGCCTGTCAATAAAACTTCATGGAAAATAATGAAAGTAATTGATTCTCTAGTTAGTCCGGAAGAGAGGAGGGATTTTGCGCATAAAATCGTAATTAAATATTTTCAAACAATAAAGGAAAATGTAGAAATAAATTTCATCGGTCACAAAAAAAAACACATTAAGTAGCATCCAAAAAGTAAATGTAATAGAACAGCTGTTCAAAGTTTTGAATAAGCAGTGTGTCTAACTGGATTTTTTTGGAAATCCATGATTTTTCCATGACCTTTTTTTCTGATCCTCCGATTTTTTCGATTATTTTTTTCGTGTAAGAGTAACAGCCTAATTACATGATGTCTAACTTAAAATTCAGCACTTTTTTTAGAATTTTGTAAAATTTTCAGGAAGATTGTTTTCCAAATTTACAAGCTAGCCACCCCCCCCCCTTCACCACCATCTACATAAATTAAAAGATTTTTGAAATAAACCTTATGAGTTTGTCAGGCCTAATGGACCGATGTTGACCTCTTTTTTTCAAAATGTTTCTTTTAAGGTGTAGATGTGCCACCAAGCATCAAAATCCAAAAATTTTGCATATTTTAAAATTATTTTTTGGCATTTTTTTAAAAACTTTTTTTTTACATTTTTTCAACTGTTTTGTCTTTTTTTAAAAACATTTTTGACATTTTTTCTACTTTTCAGTAATTTTTAAAATATTTTTGATATTTTTTTTAAAGAGACAAAAAAATCATAATTTTACACTTTTTGACGTGTAAGTAGGTACTTAAATCTGTCATCAAGCATCGAGGTGCATACATTTTTTAATTTGAAAGAAAAAATCAAAATAATGGAATAAGTTGAATTTAACAATGGCAAAAAATTTCAAAGAACACATTTTTAAAAAGCCCCCTTTGGACTCCCTGATCATTACGTAATTTTTAAGTTCAAAGAGTCGGACACAATGTTATCTCGTGAAATGACCAAAAGTCAGATTTTGAAGAAATCTATTTTATTCTTTTTTTTTTTTTGGTGTAGAATTTTTGGTTCTTTTATTTTTGGAATGAATGAGCTGTAGTTTAAAAACAAATCAGTCGGAAAACACCCATATTTTGATTTTTCTTCAGAAATTCGAAAATTCACTCCAAAAATAGCCCAAAGTGCTGTGATCTTTGAATCATTGAACGAATATCAAAAAATTGGTAATAACAACGGGGGAAAAATTGGTTTTCGAATAATTTCGAGAAGTTTATCTCAAATATCTTGGCCATTTTGAACGACTGAGTATATGAGTGTCACTGCATCAAATTTTTTTTTTTCGAAGTAAAAATTGGTCAAATGAACTTTAATTTGGCCAAAAAACATCCTCATCACGATTTTGTTTTCATTTGACCAGAGTCGCCCTTTCCTAAAAAAAGTGGTGTAGTGCAAAAATTTTAATTTCTTTCTCCTCTAATTTTTTTCATTAGGTAAGTATTGTAATTTTTTTAATTGGAAATTTTGAGTTTGTAATTAAGATATTTCAGAGTCTTAAATAACCAAAATTAAATTTTTTTATACTTTTATGAAGATTTTCGATTTGAACTGAAAATTCGCACAGGAATTCAGCTTTCCTCATCAACCAATATTTTTTGAAAAATGACGATTCCTTTACTAAAATAAAAATATGGTGGAAGTTTTCGTCTCACTACACTCTGAAAGTTTCTTGAAATGGGTGAAAATGATCTCGGGCAAAAGCTTGGCTTCAGTCTAAGTACATACATGACATGATGCAATAGTAATTTTAAAATTTCATTCATTAAGTCTCTCCTGGGCACAAAAGGGTAAAACTGCTTCAAAATATCTATACCTATACTTGTTGGTATTGCAATACCAATTTTTATTTCAATAGATCTCGGCATGAAAACGTTCAAATTTTAAGTAGCTCTCATAAAAATTAAGCAGGAGCAAGGTAGACCACAAAGCAAAGAGATTCGGACCTTTTCAAAAAACTTCCATACTTATTAAATTGCATGTAACTTGAGTAATATTATCAGGTAATTAAAAAAAATTTCGTCAAACCACATAAAAATCATGCAACATCATAGAATAAGTAGGTATATTTTTCCATCTAAAATTCTATTTTGAATTCAGGTCGAGTATGAAGTATACATCAACAAACCCACGTCATATCTCATTTTTCGTAAAGCATACATTCGATCGTAATACGTAAAGGGTTCATTATTCATTCGATATTTTGCTAGATCTAGATTAAAGAATAACTCGGTTAGGCAAGTGGGTACTCGCATTAGCAACATTTTCAATTTTTACGTCATTCTCGATACAATAATATTTATAAGCAAATAGTAAATTTTAACGAATTTACGTATCGGAAATATTTTACGCAACCCAAAAAAAAAGAAAAAAAAGACGTCGACGTTTTATCACCAACGAACGATGAGAAAGTGAAGAAGAGAGCGTAATAAATAAAATAAGGTTAAGGTTTTCACGTAGGTAGGTACGAACAATAACGTCTCGTCGTAAAATACTTATAAGATACTACAAACGTATAAGTACGTAGCATGCTACGTAGGTACTTATATAAATGAAAATAACAAAATGGAAAAAAATTTGTAAATATTTATCCGATGTAAATACTCGTACTTAATTCTCACAAATGAGGAGAGAAATATTTGAAGGCGAATTTTATCTTATCTACTGGCAGCAATATGACAACAATGTTGCGTAGACATCACAGGAAATGGTTGGTCGTTTTACCGGTCGCCAGCTGTTAGTATGTGCGAGAGTCGCACCACACTTTAGTGAGAGACGACTGGGAACATTTGTTTCGTACGTACTCGTATCGTATATAGGGAAAGGGATGGCAATTAAAAGTGAAAAGTTCACGTTACACATTATATGGTATTTTTCAGTTAGATAGGTAGGTATTGGGTACGCATCTTTTAGTGCGTATGAAGTAGGCTACAGTACACGTTTCTGCGACGTAGCTGTACAAAAGTACTAAAACTATCGAGAGCTTTCAAAACGAGCGAAATTCTTACGCGCAGAATAGAAAATCAACTCGAGATGGTTTTCGAAGCTCGAGTGTGTGGTCGTGAACGCGTCAAAAGACAAAAGCGACAGCCTTTGGAATCGTTTGCCTCCACGAGGCGATCATATTTCAACGATATGTCATAATAAAAAGCGAACGAGGAAAGCTCGTCGCGTCGGGTCGGATGGGATCGGGTCGTTTCAGCAGCGAGAAGAATCAATCGGAAGAAAGTAAAATTAAAACGGCGTCTTAGATCGCGATTAAAATTCCATTTACGGTAACGTTGGCTTATTTCGCCCAGGTTTGGACATCACGATCAAGGTTAGTCGAGACACGACTGTACCGTTGAGTGATATGTTGGCGGATCGAAGTAATATAGCTCAGCAATATAACTGTTATTGTTCAAATAAACCACAGTGGACGTTGGTCGGATCGGATACTTATACATTGGACTTGGAAAGTTCCCTTTATGACAACAAGTACCATGTGTATAAGGCGATTCTTCGATATATTACTCGCGCCGGTTGTCTCGAGAAAGTTTCGGTTGACTTTCTTTATTGTTTTTGAAACCCCACACCGTTTATTTCATCAACGAGTAGGAAAACACCTAATCGAATGGAGTCGCCGCGCCGGTCAGCAGACGACGAGGTGTTTATTACGAAGAATAGCGCGAGCTAGTTAATTGATGTCATTTCTCACCTTGATTGAACTCGCGATCTGCTAAACCTACCGAGTACCCATTCCGCATACTAAAGGTCTAGTCTCTCTCATAATACACACGTTCAATTACTATATCGTCGTAACGTACAGCTCGAGATACAACATGTTGTTAATTTACTCGTAATTAAAACGTATATTGATGGAAAGTAACGTGCGACCGACGCGTTATAATCGCCATACGAGTTTTTTTTTATACACTGTACGTACAGCTCGAGTGTTTTAATCAGCCCATTTTCAGCAAATCCGCGTATATGAAGCTAGACCAGGCTGGACGATAATGTATTCGACTTTCTTATATTATAAGATACCGGTGTCCGGTAGATATTATAGAATTGGCGAATAATGAGTAACGGTATTCGACGACATTGAGTAATTCTTATGGTTTAAATTTCTCACTCGGGTATATTCGAGTCGCCAGCATGCGACTTTGCAGCGAAGGCGGTGATGTATGTAGCATTTCGAGGATATTAAGTCGACGAGATCGTTGAATTAATAGAAATTTACAGACCGACATGTGGGTAATGTTTAGAATACAAGACGTGGATATTATACATAGGATATATTATACCTATCTGGGTATTTTTTCGCTCATTATTACCGATTCTTTGTAATGGTAATAGGCTACGTTGGTTGATAAATTGCGTCGCGTTTCATTTTTTTAGGTTATTTTGTGGGCTTTCGTGATCATTTGTATGTGAAAGCATGAAAGCATCTTCGTAGCGCCGTAATACTTCAAAAAGTCCCCGTCACTCTCGTACTACCCGCATGAAATTATAAAACATAGGATATGCTTTTGCTCGTTGGATTTTTCAAATCCATGGAGTCTTGATATTTGAAATTTTCTTGACATTTTTCAAGTCCGGAAAGTCTTTCGAGTTTTGAAATATTTTCGAAGTTCAAAAAAATCAGGAAAAATTTTTCCAAGTCCAAAAAACTCTGAAAAAATGTCTGAAAGGAAAATTTTCAAGTTCAAGAAGTCTAAGTTTAAAAAGTCAATGGAAATCTGAAAATGTTTCTAAATCCAAAAAAGTCTGCCAAAATGTCTAAGGGTTAAGTTGACAAAATGTCCAAGGGTTAAGTTGACAAAATGTCCAAAAATCAGAATTATCTTTGAAATTTTCTCAAGTTCAAAAAGTTGATGGAAATCTGAAAAATTTTCTAAATCGAAAAAAGTCTGACAAAATGTCTAAAAGTCATCGTCGCGTATTTTTGGGATGGAATTTCGTCACGTTTTCGCGAAATATCCTGTGCTAAAATTTCAAACGATGTGCTGTCCTGTAAATATTGAACAGAGTATAATTTTGGCGAAGTTTCATCAAAGGAATTATCCCTTACATGTGGTGATGTGACTTTTAGAAAATTTCATGGTGTGTTTTTCGGACTAGATTAATTTTGGTGAATTCTTTTTCGACTTTTTTCATTCACAACAGATCATTCTTTTATAGCTATATCTTCTCCAAAAATGAGTCGATGTTTAGGTGTAAGGAAACTAGGTAGGTGGTTTCGCTCCTTGGACGCAGAAATAACATTTTTTCAAAAATGTTGAGTCATATTCTCGTTAAGGGCTTTCAATTTTTTTTTTAAAATGGCTTTTTAATTATAGCAGAGGGGAAGTAATAGAGTTTCACTAAGAATTTCCCTCTGAGAGCGCAAACCCAAAGGTTGTATTTAGACATAAATTATTGATTTTTTTTAAAAAACTCATCATCAAAAAAAATCAGTACTTTCAACTTTGACATTCTCTAAATTTCAGCACCTCAAAATCAAAAGCTATCTCTTATATGAATTTTGATAGAGCTTTCGATTGAAAAAATTAGCTTTCTAGCGGCTATAATCATAGAGTACTTAATTTCCGTTCTATTCAATTTCTTATAGCACCTTTAAAATCTGATGGAAATTTGGTCAATAATTTTTGAAGATTTTTAGGATGATAAGAATCTTTTCAGCACAGGATATGCTTTTGCGATGACCAAACCTGCGAAAAGCGACACGAAATTCCGTTACACTGACTTTTAGATATTTTGTCGAACTTTTTTGTATTTTGAAAAATTTTTAGAATTCAAATGACTTTTTGAACTTGAAAAAGTTTTATGAAAGGTTCAAATCAGAATTTTGTCAGACAGCTATTTACCTAACACTGACTTTTAGACATTTTGTGAAACTTTTTTGAACTTGCTGCTAACTTTTAGACAATTCGTCAAACTTTTTTGGACTTGGAAAAATGTTCACATTTCCATTCACTTCTTGAACTTGGAAAATTTCAGAGATCATGCTGATTTTTAAACATTTTGTCAAACTAACTTTTAGGACTTTTTGGACTTGAAAAATTTTAGAAATTGTGCCAACTTTCCAACAATTTGCCATGCAGACTTCTTGGATTTGGAAAATTTGCTGACTTTCACACATTTTGTCGGACAATTGTTTGGACCTGGAAAAATTTTCAGATTTCCACTGACTTTTTAGACTTGAAAAATGTCAGAGATCACTCTTACTTTCAGACATTTTGTCAAAGTAACTATTTTAGATTTTCTGGGCTTGAAAAATTAGTCAAATATCGAAAGATTTTTTGAATTTGAAAAATTTCAGAAATTCTCATTTTTTCGATTTCGAAAATTTGTATTCAAGGTCAGTTGACTTTTGACCTTGGAAAAATTTTCATGGATAGCATGGAAATTGAAATAACGGGAAGGGAGAGGGGATCCAGGATATGCTTTTTTAGATGGTTATCATTTGATGAGAATCTTTTCAAAGGTGACAACTTCATGGCAACAATTTTTGCATCAATTTTGAAATAATCCAAATTTTTTCCAAGCCCACTAAATTTCCAAGTTCGAAAAGCAAAGTTTTTTGAAAAAAAGGCGTCGAATCTCTAAAATTACCAAAATCCAAAAAGTTTAAGTATCTGACAAAATGTGTCAGGTGTTGTTCTTTCATTTTGTTTTTCTGACGTTTTTCACGATGGTGTCATCGTAATTCTTATCAACATTTTAATGAAAACTTTAATTTTTAAAAATGTTTTCTATTGAGTTCAATGACTAATATGATTTTCAATAAATTCTGGTTCGCTGATCAAGAAAAAGGTATAGACACAAATTACCCTTCGAAATTAAATGGAATTGAATAGTGAAAATTTTAAAAATTTACATCTTAAGTCAAAAACTTCACCTATTGAAAAAAAAAATGAAAATTGCTTGATTTTTTTAAAAGTTATTAACAATAAAATCGATGAAGTAAGATGAAAATGTAATTGCTTTCAAAATCTCAGCTATTTTAAGATAATTTTTGTCACATTCTATCAAATTTTACTCCCAGTTTCATAAAACTTAACTTTTTTTTCTTCAAATTTTCAATGAATCTCGTCACATTTGGAAGAATGCTGAAATTACGATTTTAAAGAAAATGCAATAATATTGTCATATTTCATATTTTTCATCATTTATAGCCATTTTTGTTATGGTATAAACCCAATTCATGCGATTTTAATTTCTTACTTGCATCGATTCCAAAAGGAATTTTATAAATTTTTTTCGGAAATTAGATATTGATGCTGATTCGAAGCTCAATTTTGTTTCTCATCTAGAGTGGATACAATTATCCCTAAGAATTCTCTAATAATTTTTTTTTCGTTTTTCGATTTTAAACGAGTTTTCACCTTTTTACTCATTGGAATTTGGAGTAGAAAATATTGGAATTTCAGTTATCACTCATTTCAAAAATTTCTAATTCTTCTAAGTATAATTATACGTCATTTGATTATTTTTTGAAAGTTGAAAAAAGTGAAAAATACGCACGAGACACTTTTAAAAAATCGGTATTTTTTCATTTTTATTTTAATCTGCTCAAGGACACTTAAATTTACCTGAACAATTTTCTTGAACATTCGAATAAGGGAAATACATGCTCTCGATAATGTTCGATGATTATCACACTTTAATGGTACGATTACTTTTAACACCATTTTACACGCTTCATAATCTAAATTTTATATTATCTATTAATTTCATAAAATCATACCGACGATTAGCCATCACCATTCAAATTTCAACGAAAAAAATTCAACGATCCAATAAGTATAGAAAGGAAACCACTATCTAAATACTCGAGTAGTTAAACGTTTTCCTAAACGGTGAATACACATTACACATAACTTGGTTATTTGTTAAATGGTTCTCTCACTTCCTTCTAATTCTCGCATAATCCTTGCGGCACGTGTCTGAGAGAAAAAAAATCGTTGATATTTTACTTCATTAGAAAACTTTGGTTTATACCTGCTAACCATATAATTCCACCCGTATTGCCGTATCGGCTCACACTTTTGGAATTTAAATTGGCCACGTTACGAGCAACAGGAAATCAATTTCTATCATCGGAAACATCCCTTTCGTAAATGAAATTTCATCATAGTACCTGCATATGTGCAAGATCATAATACGCAACAATAAAATTTCATCTTTTGCACTTATACTTTCCTTATTTTGCAATGCTATTAAATCATATCACTATTAATTTACATTACGAGCAATAGTTGTATTGGTCAGCTTACAACAATTTCGCAAAGACATGCAGCGATTTTGCCAACATTATAAAGTACATTAAACGAGAAGACTCGGACTTCCAGTCTTCCAGCAAAATAGTTAAATTTAATTGAAATTATTAAGTAAATTTACGACGATCATAATCTGCGATAGAAATGACCAAAAGCCCAGATATTATCACTTTCTATATACCCAGACTTAGGTATATTATACCATTACTTGTACCATCTTGAATCATAACCACATTTGGAGAAAGGTTCCAACAGTTAGATTCCAGCTCGACAATATTCTTTGAATAAATATTTAACGCTACTTTAATTTTATTAGTTCCGTCGTTTCATTCGCCATTGTTCGGCTAGCTATGGATATAATTAAAATCTAGCAGCAATTACAAGCAGGTACAATATGTACCTAGAATATACTTGGAAATATTTCATACCATATTACACTCGACATTCGACATGTTAGGAAGCACTTTACCGTATTGGTAGCTTATCTATACCTACAATATTAATATTTTCCCAGTCGATCGAAAAGCAATATAACAGCAAAGTGTTGAAACTTTATTTACATTGCTTCCGTAAAACCTCATAAATTTTCCTCTTCCTTTCTTCGCAAAGCAACATTTTCACAAATGGGTTATTACATCTATACGTAGGTATTTTGTAAAACGAATACGAATTTTGTGTAATTTATACTTTTACACTTAATGATTCGCCGTGCATCTGGATTATAAACGTTTAAAGAAGAATTATCTTTCACGGATCAACTCCGATGAAGTATTTACATCCGTTGATATTTGAAAAAAAATTATACTCGACCTTTGTCCCCAGACATTTTTCCATCTTCATACGGGTTATGATTATACTCGTATGTGTAATTGTGTACGTCAAATGAGTGACTCACAGATGAAAATTTCAAATACCTATGATGATTGAATTCATGGCACGTATTTAGAATTTTACTGGTAAGAGGAGACAGGGAGGAAAGAGGAGTAATTTTTATGACAAGTGGAAGAGCGAGTAAGATGAAATAGGTATAGATCGAAATTTTGATGGAACAAGTTCAAACCTTGAAGACCAGAAATTCTATTTTAACAGGAGGGAAGGAAAATAAATTTTGAAAAATTTTCAAGCTATGAAGAAAATCAAGTTCTTTTTCTGAGGGTGGGAAAATTATAGCTCCATTTTTTTCAACCGAAATTTCGATAGAAAATCGATCAGTCTAAAAAATTTAATGGCCGGATCATTAAACGCGAGAAAAGTGATGGAAATCATTACCAAAAATGATTTGTTGGATTTCTATTGAAATTTCAGATTTTGAGAAAGGAGGAAAAGAAACATTGATTTATGATTTTTGGTACTAATGAAAACATCTCGAAATTCGACGTCCCAATAACAAATTCAATTTCCCATAACCATCTTTGAATAGATCCTCGGGCTAAAAAATTCAAATGTCAAACTTTTGAGGGACTTCAAAAGATTATCAAAAGGTGAAATTTCTACTGAAATTCAAATTTTGAGAAACAATGACAAGAAAAACATCATTAAATTCAGGTTTTCTGTACAAATTCAGTTGCCTCCAACCACATATTTCCTCCACCATTAAAATAGAGCCTCAGCCCAAAAGCTCAAACATCAGGTTTTGAGAGAAAGTTAAAATAATTCAAAGAGTCAGGCACAAAGTTATCATGTCTTGTAAAATGTCTCAAATTCAAATTTTGAAACAATCTAAATTTTTCCCAATTCAAAAGTCAACCGACATTTGACAACATTTTTCAAAATCGAAAAAGTCAAAATTTCTGAAATTTTTCAAGTCCAAAAAATCGTTCGAAATCTGAAAAACTTTTCAAACCCAGAAAATCTAAAATAGGTAGTTTGACAAAATGTCTGAAAGTCAGAGTGATCTCTGAAATTTTTTTTTCAAGCCTAAAAAATCAGTGGAAATCTGAAAATTTTTCCAAGTCCAAAAAAGTCTGACAAAATGTCTAAAA
>FIZU01017400.1:0-10971 GCA_900064475.1 Pseudococcus longispinus | reverse complement strand
AACTTCCACTGGATAATTTAAAATTCGGTGCTCAGGGTCAAATCACCCCAATAAATCCGGCTTCGCTCTTTAGCTTGGTTTGCGTAAGATTTCCATATCAGCAAAAAATAATACTTCAAGCTACTTAAAACTGAAATACGATAAATTTTAGACAAGCAAAGACCGAATCAATTTATATTTAGATGCAGCATATTTATATTTAAGAACATATTTGACCAAAATAACAATATTCGTAATTTTCAGTTTAAAATTAAAATAAAATAAGTATAAACATTAAAGATGAATTACACAATTCATTCAAACTGTAACAAAAAAATCACTCATACCAAAGATGAGAAAATACAAACTTTAAAAAAACGAATAAAAAATACGAACAGATATTCTATGGATTGAACCTTATAGAACCTATATTACGAAATAATACAACATTCACAGCAATAATCTTCTTCTTTGTATGATGATGATGAATTTCGAGCGGGTATTCGTTGAGAATTTGTTGCTCGTGACTCGAATGGTGGACATAGCACTTGTCCGTTATTAAGAAAATCTACAGGTAATAGAAAATTATTGCATTGAAACATCTAGAATGATGATTCAGGTAATTAAAGTACTTTTATGCATTCATATATAGGTATACTTACAAGGGTTAAAAGAAGATTGTTGAAGATCATTAAGCGGAAGAACTGGAGAAAGGATTGGAGCACTAGGTGGAAATGACTGACGTTCAACTGATGGTCCAAGAGCAGGCTGCGTTTTAATTTTGGTGTTATCATTTTCAACGCATTTTTTAACGGTGACGGTACAATGTTCAGCAATAGTATGCTCATTACCGGCTACTGAATAATCAACGAATAAGTTAGAAAATAAATAAGAAAGACGTCTTCCACTGCAATAGCTTATTTTCTCGTTTCGTTTACTTACAACATATCTTATCTACATCGTCGTAATCGGCGAAGTGTATTTCCATATATTCAAACTCAATGCCTTCCGAACGTTTTGTAGTATAAGATATCGAAGTGATGTCCCCAAAAGCTTCGAAATATTTTTCTATGA
Organism: Pseudococcus longispinus; assembly: GCA_900064475.1. Lineage (NCBI taxonomy): Eukaryota > Metazoa > Arthropoda > Insecta > Hemiptera > Pseudococcidae > Pseudococcus > Pseudococcus longispinus. Next base: position 9,918 of record FIZU01017400.1, on the reverse strand, counting down.
GATCTTTTTCGACATGTTGGTTGTAATTTGAAACGTACAAAATGGTGCTTGGTCGTTTCAAATATATGGGAACCTACCAAAAGTTGAAATAAAGTAATGGTGCAAATGCCATGTTTACGAAAACCAACCGCAAATCGGCTTACAATTGATGGGTAACATCTCGCGGTTAGAATTTCTCGATTAAAGATTTTGTGAGGTCTAGTATCCTGGACCAAATCGACCGATGAAGATCTCATAAATGTCACGAAACCATAACAAACTGATCTGTGTGAAATGTGTACGTTTAAACAGGCATCTGTACTCTATAGATTTGAACAAAATAAGAGAACATGTACCTATACCTACTTATTATTTTCATCAAATTTAATAAATACTTCTTTCACATCCGAGGTAATCGTCTCAAAGTAATCCGTCAATTGCTGTTCCGTCGTACTCACGTTTAAATTATTGACGAATACTTTTCTAAGATGCATCGGTTCTCTGGTTCTTCTCACGCACACCTTTATCGAACAATGCAAAATTAAAGAAATACAAGTCATTGGAAGAGTAACATTGAAACTACGAACATTTCTAGATATGATTGGATTTTGATTCCCCTTTTTAGACGAAGCAAGCTTGCAAACGACTCGTTTACCATAGATCGTATGATATCGTTTAGAGACTACTCTATCGGCGCTCCAAGAATTGTTGAAATTGACGAAGCCGAATCCTTTAGAACTGGAAATACAAACGTTCAAAATAACATACATTTTCAATGTGGTTAGTTTTAGAATCCTGGCTATATACCGGCCTAATTCATCTCGTATGATTCGTGGTTTTTCAGGTTCTAGCTGTACGCCGGAACAATAATTTCTAAAGTACGACTCGAACATAGCATCGGAGATACTTGGGTCTACGCTACAAACAAAAACACGATTTCTCGATGTCTCCTACAATGAAACATTTCAACGAAGTTGTTATTGCGTCAAAATTCAAATAAAATAAGAAGTTCGTTACTTACCATAACTGTAATGGAGTAAGTGCTGAAAATACCTGTTGAAAAATATAGCAATGGTGTTTGGAATCGAATTCTTTGATGATTTCGCGAAACATAAATAAACAACACAATCGAAAATAAACTTATCCAACACGATCTCTAATCACTTTTGCAGTTACGTGCACGTGATAACTAGAATGTGTTTGCAATTTTTTCCCTCACTCTTTGAGATGAAATTGAACTCTCGTGGTGTGAATAATAAAGAAATAAAGGCAAGCGATAAACTACGATAACGCATGTATACTTATTCAGCTTTTTAAAATTCGATCTTGGAATTTTATCAAGATCGTTGATTCATTGTTTAGTGAAACTGAAATCGAAACCACTATTTCGTCTGGATATTTGTAATAATCATAGAGCGTTATTATGTTGGGTGTATTTTACATAGTATAATTGATGGCAACGAAAATCAAAAAACATGGCGAAGATAAAACAGAATGTCTCCATTTGTATTTATAAATAAACCTTATAATTGGTTTTTTTCTAGCAGCCATCAAGGAAAAATATAAAATCGATATACCTCTTAGATCTACATAAACATACAACATAAGCTAAGAAATAAAAACATAATTATCGGTATAAAATTGGTACAAATAAACTATAACAGACTTGATAAAAATGTATCAAAAATCAATTGACATAAATTACAAAATACCAACAGAAATGTACCATTATAAAAAGTAATAAAAGTGAAAATCAGCGTAAGTAGATACCAATATCACAAAATAATGCAGTCTTTATTCCCTTCAGATCTGCGTAGACGAGTACTTGATTTTACAGAAGATGAATCCATTGAACGTCGAATAGGTTGAGTTTGTGGTACCGAAGGAAGTGATGGATATAATGTCTGTTGTTGTTGAGCTTGAGCGAAATCTGTAACAAAATTTACAACTTTAAAACGAATCGCGAAAGAAGGATTTAGACGAACGGCGATATATTTACGAGGGTTGAAAGGAGGATCACGAGGGTGATAATCGTCCGTCGGAAAACTTGGGGCGCTTGGTTGAATTGGTCTGGAATTCGAGTTTCTTTTATTATTCGACTGTGAAGAAGTTGCAGCTGATCTAGCAGGATTCTGCGTTTCGGTATTGTTCAATTTTTCGAGATTATCTCCGAGGAATTTACCAACAGTGACGGAACAGCCATTTATGGTATGATTATCAGCCACTGAGGAAGAATAATCATATAGGTAAGTACTTAGGTTTATGCTCATTAAAATTTAACGAGATGATAGTTACTTGAGCGTAATAATCTGGTATTTTTGAGTTGAATACTTACAACATATATTATCAACGGCATCGTAATCGTCGAACTGCAATTCCATGAACTTAATGTCTTCAGGTCGTTTCACCTTACGCGATACCATAGTAATATCGCCAAAAATACTGAAATATTCTTCGATACTCTCTTCGTCAACATCATCGTTATAATTATAAACGTAGAGAACCGTGATAGGTTTTTTCAAATCCAAGGGTACCTTCCAGCAAGATGAATACATAATTAATCATGCGATAAATCGAAAATAGAATTTCTTTAGAAGATTATTTACATTTTTAGGATAAGTCCTAACGGTTTGAGCCTCTTGATTATTTATTATATGAGGTCTCTTTTCCTGCACTTGTTCCACCGATGTACTATTTTGAAATTCCACGAAACCGTAACCTTTTGATCTGTAAAATTTTTCAATTTCAATTTGAAGTACTTACTACCATATTGTTGAAAGCTGTCACAAGTAAAAAAAATACCTTTTACTTTTTTTATCAAATACAATATAAGCGTTCTCAACAGTTCCAAATGTTTGAAAATACTCCTTGAGTTGATGGTTTGTCGTACTGACATTGAGATTACCGACGTACAATTCTCTCAAATATTTCGGTTCTTTTTTCTGAAACTAGATTGCATAAATTAAATGATAATAGTGATAACAAGGTAAATTTCAAAATTACTGCACCAACATTTTTAGGTAAATGATTCTTCTTTCTAGGAGAGGCAATTTTACACATGGCTTTTTTACCATTGATTACATGGTTTCTATCAGACAACACTCGACTGACGCTTAAAGAATCGACTAAAAAGAGAAACCCGTATCCTTTTGAGCTAAACATAACAAATAATTCATTCATCAAGACCGTAAATTATTAAAATAAAAAGTAATCGAGTATTTTTAGAAAGCATATATACCGGCCATTCCGATCACGAACAATATTTCCTCCTAATACAGCACTGGAGTATTTGTTTCGGAAGTATGACACGAAATCTACATCGGAGGTGAGTGGGTCCAGGTTGCGAACGAAAACGCGATTTTTTCTTGAATCAGACTGAAATTAAACAATCATACAGGGAATTTATGGAATAAGTATAGCAAGGAGAAACTGAATTCAAGGTCTATTTACCATTATCAGGGGAATATTTACGCGAGCTCGTCTACCTAATATTTCAGGCTAGTAACCTACGTTATTTTTAAATCAGTTTCGCGAAACAAGAGCTACCGTGTCCTGGGTATTTAGGTATGCTGGAGTAATTAACTTTTGAGAAATTAGAATTGAACATTTCCCTTCTCCCTTGGACTTGTCAGACGGCTCAGTCGGCTATCGTATAGTTTTTGATGGGTCAATCAAGTCAATCGCACTGTTTCACAAAATTATTAAGTAAAATGATTAATACGGAACACCATACGAAAGATGGCTTGTTTAGTTCTCAATTTTGCTCAATTAAATCTTAGTTTAACAAAGAAAACACTTACAAAATTTTTCAGAAAAACTTAGGCACGTAAGCCATTTGTTATCAAATTACAAAAATTCGAAAATATTTTGTTTATGTTTTTATTTTGACATTGAAGAGAGGGGAAGATGACAGCCAATGGCAACGATCAAAGCAATTTTCCTGACAAATTTTCAATTTTTTTCAATTTTTCCATAGTGTTTAGGAATTTCTTTGCGTCTGTACTTTTTTTTGTTCATTTGTGAATAGAGAAAAATAGGAAAAACTAAATCGAATTGAAAATAATCAAATAAATTGAATTTTGAAATTGAAAATAAAAAAAAATAAAAATTGCTCTAATTGTTTTATAACCGAAACCGAACATAACGTTACAAAAATCCGATGCACAAAGTCCAAAAATCCAAAACATACCTGTTTTGCAGTCTACCTTGACAACGCTTGCGACGCAACCCAGCACAACCTCGTCTTGAAAAATAAGAAAATAACCATTTTTCGGTGCATTTTTTATCCTGTTAGCGGTATCCGCGTGTTACTTGAAAAAATTGATATAATTTTCTATAAAATAATGTATTTATATAGTTTATTCTATTCCAATTAGTTACTACATTCAGTAAGTGTAACGGTATAAATTTATCACCGGAATGGCGGACGCAGCGGCCCGTCAGCTGCAGTACGAATACAAAGCGGTAAGCTTATCTAAATCTAGCCTAAATAGCATTATATTGTGAAATTGCTCAATAAAGCTTCATTATTCTTTAGTACATTATCTGAAATACATCCTGTTCAGTTGTTACCAAAAACTTCATTCGTTTCCAACTCATATTTCATGTGTGTTTATCATCCAAACAAATACAGCTTCAGTATAATAAATGAAATTTTCATTTCGTTTTCTAGAATTCCAATCTTGTACTACAAGCTGATGTAAGACTAATCGATCGTCGTAATAGAGATGAAGCTACCGGCGAAGTTCTCTCATTGGTTGGTAAAATCGATGGCACTCGTATGGGTGATAAATTCCAAAGAACGAAACCGGTCAAGGCTGAAGAAAGAAAAGTGAAGTGAGTATATTTTTAATTGAAATATTGTTTAGAAGGATTCTAATAAAAGATTTATATTAGGCGAGAGAAACGTGACGAGTCACAGTATGATTTCGCCAAAATGAAAGGAGCTTCTTTGCTTTCGGACGGTGTTGATGATATGGTTGGCATCAAATATCGCCCGAAAACTCAAGCAACTCGTACGACTTACGAGTATATTTTATCATTGATTCAAGAAGCTCTCGGTGATGCGGTGAGTATTTTAATCGAATCGCTTGAATTTTTTTAACCGATAAATAATCCGCCGATTTGTTCTAGTCTCACGAAATTCTATGCGGCGCTGCCGACGAGGTTCTGGAAGTGCTGAAAAACGATCGTTATAAAGATCGCGAGAAAAAAGTACAAACCGAAGAATTGCTCGGACCTTTGAGCGAAGAAAAGTTTTCGTTATTTGTAAATTTATCTAGAAAAATAACAGATTTTGGAAACGAAGGCAAAACACAAGTTGCAGGTGAACATTTATTCATTTTTAAACGTTTGATTTGTCGGTTCGTTGGTAAATTTGTGTTGTTTCTTTGCAGAGGAAACTACTGTCGATGAAACGTATGGAATCAACGTTCAGTTCGAAGAAAGCGAGGAGGAAGATGACGAAGATGTTTATGGTGAAATCAGAGAAGACGATGAAATGGAAGAAGAAGGCGAAGAAGCTAAACTCAGCACAGCTATTCACGCCGAAAACGTAAATATCTATTTCAATAATATATTAATCGTATATTTCTCGAGATTCATTTCAAAATTCATTTTTAGTTGACCAGTCGAGAAGAAACGAAGAAAGAGAAGACTCTACATCCCTTAGATATTGACGCTTACTGGTTACAAAGATGCCTGTCTAGACACTTCGACGATGCAATGGTCACGCAATCCAAAGCGAAAGACGTGCTTAACATTTTGAAAAATGCCGAAACCACGCACGAATGTGAAACCGATCTCGTTAATTTACTCGGACCCGAATGTTTCGACTTCATTAAAATTCTTAAAAAACATCGTCAAATGAGTACGTCTCTTTTTTATCTCATTTTCCTAGTTCCGCTTTAATTAACATCGAGATTTTTTTCAGTTCTATATTGTACTCTGCTGGCATCTTCTCAGAGCGACGAAGAACGTCAAAAAATCCGCGAAAAAATGCGCTCTGACGAATCATTAGCTCGAATTCTACGACAACTGGATCAAGAAGACGATGAAGAGCAAAGTTCTAGCATGCGGACAACGCGACGAAGCGAACAATTGCAAGAAAGCTCCGAATCTGTCGATGGTCAAGTTGCTGGTCATCGTAAAACGTTGGATTTAGACGATTTAGTATTCCACGATGGATCTCATTTCATGTCCAATAAACGGTGCCAATTGCCCGACGGATCTTTCCGAAAACAGAGAAAAGGTAAAGTTGAAATCAATCTGTTGTTTTACGATTCTCCTAAAATATGTTTCTTTTCTATTAGGTTACGAAGAAGTTCACGTACCTGCTCTCAAACCGAAAAAGTTCGAAGATCATGAAAAACTTGTCCAGATTGAGAATTTACCTCCTTACGTTCAGCCTGCATTTTCTGATTTTAAAACGTTGAATCGTATTCAAAGTCAGCTCCATAAATCAGCTCTAGAATCGGATGAAAATCTATTGCTATGTGCTCCTACCGTGAGTAAAAGTGGAAATTCAGTTTCGAGAATGTTTTTAGAAATTTTATATTCGTCTTTTTCGCAGGGTGCTGGCAAAACGAACGTAGCGTTGTTATGTATGATGCGTGAAATCGGTAAGCATATCAATAGCGATGGAACTATTAATGCAGATGAATTCAAAATCATTTACGTTGCTCCCATGAGATCACTTGTACAGGAAATGGTCGGAAATTTCTCCAAGGTGATTTCTGCTTATCTAATATCTCTAAATTGAAGATTGCCTGTAGACGTGATTTCATTTTAAATTTCTTTTTTTTTTTAGCGATTAAGCTCCTATAATTTGACCGTGTCTGAACTTACCGGAGATCATCAGCTGACTAGGGAGCAAATTCATGCTACTCAAGTTATCGTATGTACTCCCGAAAAATGGGATATTATTACCAGAAAAGGAGGAGAGAAAACTTTCACGCAATTAGTTCGTCTTATGATTATCGTAAGTGTTGAAAAACGTGATAAAAATATTGTTTCTGATTCGTTCATTTTGAGCTCTTCCAACGAATGTATGTTAACGAAGTTTTTAAAGATTACGTTATCTTGTCTAGGATGAAATTCATTTGCTGCACGACGAACGTGGTCCAGTTCTGGAGGCATTAATTGCCAGAACAATGAGAAATATCGAAGCAACCAGAGACAACGTGCGAATTGTCGGCCTCAGCGCTACTTTACCGAATTTTAAAGACGTTGCGAGATTTTTGCGTATTAAACCGACAACAGTACGTTGAAAATTACCTTGAAATGTATTAATCCAGGAGCGACACCCGGTGAAAAATAGCCCCTTTCTCAAAAACATCAGTTTGCCGATCCGTCGTTGCTGCTTTCAAGCGCAGCGAAAGTTCAAAGTTCACGAATTTTTGTGAACTTTCAGATGAAAAGATTGAAAGATGAAATTGGTGTCTAATTATAGGATTTTTCACGCTGAATCCGAATATGACCGTCTGACAACCCCTAGGTGCTGCCAAAGGGTTGTCAGACTGGGTCAAATGGGGGTGAAAATGGCGAAAAATCGTACAAAATCTGTTTTTTTCGCCTTATAACTGACTTGAAAAAAGATTGATCATTGAAAATGAGTTTTTCGTGCGTAATTTTTTATACTGAGTCCGAATATGATGATCTGCCAACCCCCAGGTGCTGCCAAAGGGATAAAAGACCGGGTCAAAGGGGGGTGAAAATCGCGAAAAACCGTATAAAATCAGGTATATTAGAAAATACTGCACTTCTTGCAATATTTGCCATATTTTGTACGATTTTTCGCGATTTTCATCCCCTTTGACCTAGTCTGCCACCCCTTTGGCAACATCTAGGGCTTGGCAGACTGTCATATTCGGATTCAGCATGAAAGTTCATAAAAATTCGTCAACTTAGAACTTTCGCTGTGCTCGAAAGCATCAACGATGGATCGAACTTTTGGGACCAGTCCCAGATTTCAACCCTCCAGGCCATTTTTCACCAGTTGTGGCTCCTAGACTATATCCATTTGGGATAAAACATAATACGTTTGAATATTCCGATAAATTTACACAGGAAAATTAATTAGCACCATGTTTATTACAGGGATTATTCTATTTCGACAACAGTTACCGTCCGGTAGCTTTAGAACAGCAATACATCGGAATCACGGAGAAAAAAGCCTTGAAACGGTTCCAGGTCATGAACGAAATCGTCTACGAGAAAGTTATGGAACACGCTGGACGTAATCAAGTCCTTATATTCGTTCATTCGCGTAAAGAAACCGGTAAAACAGCTCGAGTTATCAGAGATATGTGTTTGGAAAAGGATACATTGGGAAATTTCCTCAGAGAAGGATCCGCTTCGATGGAGATCCTTCGAACTGAAGCTGAACAAGTCAAAGTGAGCTCCCCTCAGTTCACATATTGCATTTATATTCGATACACGATCTGACTCGTTTCTATTACTGTTTAGAACCAAGAACTTAAAGATTTATTACCCTATGGCTTCGCTATTCATCATGCCGGAATGACCAGAGTTGACAGAACCCTAGTCGAGGACTTGTTCGCTGATAGGCACATTCAAGTTTTAGTTTCAACGGCCACTCTAGCTTGGGGTGTGAATTTACCCGCTCATACCGTTATTATCAAAGGTACCCAGGTGTATAATCCGGAAAAAGGCAGATGGGTTGAGTTGGGAGCTTTAGATGTGCTACAAGTACGTTATTTCGTCCAATGTACAATTTTCGGCGATCTGAATAGAATTTACTTAATTTTGGCTCGTTTTCAGATGTTGGGACGTGCTGGTCGACCTCAATATGATACCAAAGGTGAAGGTATCTTGATAACGAATCATAGCGAGTTGCAGTATTATTTATCTTTGCTGAATCAACAGCTTCCAATCGAATCACAACTGGTATCTAAATTACCCGACTTATTGAACGCCGAAATGGTCTTGGGAACTATACAAAATGTCCGAGATGCTGTCGATTGGATGAAATATACTTATTTCTATATCAGGTAAGCGTCTTCGGTCCTCGGATCACGAAAAAGTTTTATTTTGAACTATTTGAATATAAATAACCTTTTTTAAATTTCAGATTGAAAAAAGCTCCCACTTTGTACGGTATTACCGAAGAAAAAGTTACCGACGAACGAGAAGTAGACCAGCATTTAGCCGATCTTGTTCATACAGCTGCTTTTGTACTAGAAAAGTCCAGCTTGATTAAATACGATAGGAAGTCCGGTATTCTACAGGTACTTCGCCGATTTAAATCATCGAAGAAGTTTTTCGTCCGGAAGAGTTTGATCGAATATTTTATTTTGTTTCAGAGCACCGAATTGGGTAGAATTGCTAGTCATTATTACTGTACTCACGAAAGTATGTCGACTTACGATCAGCTGTTGAAACCTACCTTGAGCAGAATCGAATTGTTTAGGTGATTTATTCGTTGTATAAAGTGAACCACGAGCATTTCCGATAATTAATTGAAATCTTATTGTGTTTTCAGAGTTTTTTCATTGTCTTCCGAGTTCAAAAATATTACTGTTAGAGAAGAAGAAAAGCTCGAATTGCAAAAATTAATGGAAAGGGTTCCTATACCGATTAAAGTAAATAATTTTCGTATTCGTCGAATAAAATCCTTTTTTGGGATTGTTTAATCAATTGCATTGAACTAATAGTCCAGCCAAATTAGGAAAAAAAAATAAGGAAAAATCAGCTATCAATCGTTTTTCTTGCGGAAAACTGTTCATTATAGTCCTAATATTCTCCTCATAAAATCCTCGCCCCCCACCTGGCTTGCAACCTCCCCGAGGGGGTGGAACGTAAACCCGTGTTTCGTTTTTCGCAAATTACGCGAAATCTTTGAGAGCTATCGTTGAAGGGGTGGTATAAGAAAATAATCTACATAAAATTTCCTATAAAATGATACCATGCATCGCCCCC
>FIZU01017377.1:0-10762 GCA_900064475.1 Pseudococcus longispinus | reverse complement strand
CTGCTCGATTTTTCATTCAATTTCAATTTTTTATTGTTTACACTTTTCAGTTCAAAAAATCCTTTCCATAGACACCCACATTGATTCTTGCATATTTGTGTATATTGGGGCTCAAAAATGCATATTTTAGCATATTTTGACCATTTGAAATGCATAATTAAAATATGGGCATATTCTGAGATTTTTTTTGCATAAAATTCAAAACTCTAATTATGAATAATCAAAATTTTAACAAAAACCATATAAAAGTAGACAAAATTTGCTATCTTTTTATGGGTTTACTTCCTTTTTTTATTTCATCGGGTAGTAGAGATACAAATACAATACTTTACATAAAAGTATTCCATATTCGTACCTTCTCCTCTGCATATTTGTATTTTAATAGCAGCTTCTTTCTGAGGAAATTTTCTACATATTCAAAGATGTAATGTTTTCCTTACCCGTTTTCTTTGGCTTCAATGAACATGGCTGATTGGAAAACCGCGATGAGTGCCAAAAGCAGGATGCCGATAAAATAAGCGAATTTCATTTTGTTTTTAGGTAGTAAATGCACTAAGCGTGTAATACGTGTTGTTACTGATTCTCTGAGGTGTATTTCTCGAATATTTAAATGCTTCGATGTGGTGAAAACAGTTACCCAAATTGTGAAATTTCAAGTGATTTACTGCTCGGATACCTACCTTATTCGAATTTTATTTTTTAGTTTGGTTGAGTAATTTTTGAGTAACAATTTGGATGAATTACGGTATAACAGATAGTAGAACTGCGAAATACCACAGTGACGTCAACGTTTGAAATATCGCCATATTTTTTTTTACTGCGAACAGGTACGAAACATAAATCGGCCATGTCAATCCCTCTCACAATTTTTTTGACGAATTTTTAAAAATTTCAAAGTGCGAAAAAATTGAAAAAATTTCCACAAGTGTAACCACATACCTAGTGCCCACAACACTTACCGTTTCACAAGATATCGTGTATTGAATTTTTGATATAATTGTAGGGGGTGGGGTGGGTCAAGACTTTAGGTGGGGAGTTCTTTTTAACGAGGGTAACATTTAGGGCCACTTTCGAGAAAATTTAGTTCGAGAGCCGATTTCATCATAACTTGAAATGCGTTAAATAGTCGGCAAATTTCGTGATTTTTGTGAAATTTTGCGGAAAATTTTAAAAATTGACCAAAGTTGGAAAAATTTGTTAAACTGTTTCTGAAAAGTTTGCCGATTACTTGTGATTTACAAAATCGTAGTAATTCTGCAAGAGAATAAAGGTGGCTTGAAAAATCGACAAATTCATAACTTGAATTTTTGGAGGGAGGGGCATATTGGTAGAACCCAGTTGAAAAATTTTTAATGGCACAAAAATAGCACGAATTTTCTTGTATCTTTTAGATTTGCATGGTAGACACCCTGCGCTATGTACATCAAGTATAGTGAGTATTTTAATAACAGAAGGCTTTTCACAAAAATTTTTATTCGAATATTTAAAATCGGTCGTATCCCTCGTAGTTTCCTTCGTCTTCGTCGTTTGGTCTTCCTTATACCCCTGCCCAGCGCCTTCTCTTGCCTACAATGTTGGTATCTCTAAAAATATTCGCATATCTCAGAATTTGCACATCCGGAATAATAAGGTCATATATTTGAAAACGTTTTTTTCAATTATTATCATTATTTTTGGCTTGTACTTACCCTCCCCTCCACCATCACCCAATGAAAACATATTTTCAATATTTCAAGCCGCCCCCCTCCACCATGTTATAACTTGAAATCGAGATGCTGAAAGTATCTAATTAGCTCAGTAATGAAGTCTTATCTGCAAAACTTTTAAATCATAGAAAACAACACAAGATCGACTCTTATCGTTTGGTTGCTTGTATTAATTAATTACGAGCTAAACAATTACCCCAACCCCTAACTAAAAGAGTGACCCACGAGAGGGAAACCAAAATACATAATTTCTTAACACTATTGAGCGAGATATCTAAACGTAGGTTTTTTGACCTCTCGAGTCCCTTTCTGATGTCATTTTACCTAAAAAATAAAAATCAACTCCAGGAGTGGGACAGGCTGAACTCAAAATTGTGGGAAATTACCAATTTGTTATGATTATGCTGCAGGTGTATGTTTCTCAACCTCGGGAATCCATTTCTTGATTGATATTCACACCGTCATTCCTGTTTTTTTTTTTGCATTCAATAACATTGAAAATAAACTTAGAAGGTCTAGTAAGTAGTAACGTACGATTATATTTATATAGACATGATACTTTGCGCGAATACATTGATAAATTTTGATTTTTGACCCTCCTTCTCCACTCACCCAACTGGAACTCTTTCAGTGGTTTGATATTTGAAATTTTTAAAAAATTTTTAAAGGCCAAAAAGTAATTTAAATTCTGAAAAAAATTTTCAAGTCCAAAAAAGTCTTTGACAAAATGTCTGCAAAACTTTTTTTTTAGATTTGACTTTATTACTCCGGATGTGCGCGATATATGAGGTATTTCTTACGAGTACCTATATTCCTCCAGCGCCTGGATCTTTGAATCTATGTTAAAAACATATTTACTTCTCAGTAAATTGTCCACTTATTTAATGATGTAATGTGTTCCTTACCCGTTTTCTCTGGCTTCGGTAAACATGGCTGAATGGAAAACTGCCATGACTGCCAAAACCACGATACCGATGAAATGAGCGAATTTCATTTTGTTTTCAGTTATTAAATAAACTAAGCTTGTAATACGTATTGTTACTGAGATTCTCTGAGATGTATTTCTCGAATATTTAAATGATTCGATGTTGTGAAAATACTAAATAGTTACACGAATTGTGAAATTTCAAACGATTACTGCTCCGATACATAATTCGAATTTTATTTTTTTGCTTAGTTGGATAATTTTTGGTAAACAACTTGGTGATTACGGTATTTTAAGAAGGCTGAATCGTGTAACTTTAAAATGACGTCAATGTTTGAAAATAGTTATCGTGTAGATATAGTTTTTCACTGACTGCCAACATTTCATTCGATTTTCTTTTAAATAACCAGACAGCGGTTGAATATGAACAAATCACTCGCATGTTCTCTGGTTAGAGTTGGCTGGAATTGCGAAGTTTTTCACTTGATTACTCGAAAGTACCTACATAGATTGTAGTCAAATTTTGAGTTGCTGAAGTTGATTTCTAATTGAAATTTTTTTTGGAAAAATGTTCACGTATCCGCTTATCTAGATACTACATTTTGTGAAAATTTCAAAATTTTTGAACCACATCCAAATATTGAATTTTCATCATATTCAGCAATGTTTCTCAGGTTGGGGTGGGGGTAATGGTCTAAACATTTTTTTTGGGGTGGTTTTACATCATAACCAACATTTTGCGTGAGTTTTGTCCCAATTGGCGAGGAGGCACTTTTCACCATCTTACTCGGAGAGGGTTCTTCACAGTTTTTTGCAGTTTTCGATCTTTACGAAAACGAAATCGACAAATCACAATTGGTAGGAAAATTCTATGTCCAACAGCCAATTTTTTTCAACACAATATTTCCAAGTTGGTCGTTTTTCGCTTTCGTTTTTTTTTTTTTTTTTTGCTTGAAAACTTAAAATGACGAAAAAACCATGATAAGATTTGAACCAAAATTGAAAAAAATTGTAAATACTTCGTTAGGAGATGTAACTTTGTGCCAAAGAACGAAATTTTTTTTTTCATTTTTATCTATATTGAAAATCCCTGAAAATATCGTAAAAACAGTCAAAAATTATAGAAGGGGACGGGGTATATGGTGAACATTTTTTCTCATCAAGGTACACCAACTGAGGTGATTGGAAAGAAAATACGAGTGGGGACCGATTTTACTTGCTTATTTGGCTAGACCCTAAAATCAAACTCAAAATTCTATTCACAATTTTTTGACTTGAGAATAACTCTTTTAAAAGCATTCTTATTTTGATCTAAAATCGTAAAAATAGCAACATGTAGATTTCAAACTTGAAAGAATGAACATTTCGGATCGAAGTCAAAATTGTCACAATTTTCGATTAATAATTCTAATCATTATTTCGACCCAAAATTGCACAGAGAATATTATTTCCGATTCCAAAAGTTGGGAAGTTGTCGACATTTGAAAAAAAAAATTGGTAAAAAACCATCGATTTGAATATTCAAAATTGGTAAGTTTTATTTGTTAATATTATTCAATATAATATTTTGCTTAATTTAATGAAATGTTCTTTAAGTTACTGTAGGTATTTGTATGTATGCATCCGCAAGTGAAAATTCTTCTGTTATTTCTCGTCGAGTTGGATTATTGATCAAAATGCTCAACTCCTGCCTAAATTTCTTAATTGATCGACCAAGTTGTCAGTTCGGAAGCTGTGTACATACATAATCGTACCTTAGTAACATTCGATTCCTTCTCAAAAATATTTTCTATTCGAAAATATAGTGCAATTGATACAAGGATCTTTTCAAGTGAATTGTGTTAATTTATTACTGTAGAATTGTCCTCCGCTGCACCGGTAGTCGTATTACGATTCTTTCGTCGTGCCACGTATTCCTTCAGAATGTCCACTTCTGACGATGCTTGCGGGGTTTGCCAGCTATGTACATAATGATATTTTAATTACAAATTCATTCTCAGAAAATTCAACATTTTTCTTACCTGCTTGATTTCTGTTCGATTGGATCCAGCATTTCCGGGCTTTGTCAGCAATGCGCATAGTTTATTGGTATATTAATTACAGGTTCCTTCTCAGGAAATTACGTATTCGAAAATATAACATTTTTTTTACTACCTTGACTCGTTTCTTGCCGGGAAAATCACCCTACGTGCAGAATGGTATTTTAATAAGTTTCTTCCAAAAAAATTCTTATTAAAAAATGTAACATTTTTCTTACTTGATTGGATCCTGTCCTTGTGGGGGTTGGCAGCTATGTACATAATGGTATTTTAATTACAAGTTTTTTCTCAGAAAATTTGCTATTTGAAAATTTAACGTTTTTCTTACTTGCTTGCATTCTGTCCGATTTGATTCTGCCCTTGCGGGCTTTGTCAGCAATATACAAAATGGTATATTAATTACAGGTTCCTTATCAGAAAATTATCTATTTGAAAATATAACATTTTTCTTACCAGCTTGAATTCTGGCCATCTTGGAAAATCACCCTGCGTACCAAAATGTATTTTAATAAGTTGTTTCTCAGAAAATTTGCAGTTCCGAAATTTAACATTTTTCTTACCTGATTGGAGGCTGTCCTTGCGAGCTTCGTCAGCAAAGTACATAATGGTATTTTATTTGCTAGTTCCTTCTCAGAAAATTATCTATTCGAATATATAACATTTTAGTTCTTACCTGCTTGAATTCTCTCCTGGTGGGAAAAACGCCCTACGGACATAATAGTATTTCAAAAAGTTGCTTTTAAGAATTTTTTTTTGAATACGTATTTTTCTTACTCAATTGGTTCTTGTGGATTTTGCGAGCTATGAACATAACGGTATTTTAATTACCAGTTCCTTTTCAGAAAATTCACGTTTTTCTTACCTTCCTGATTTCTGTTCCACTGGATCCAGTATTTCCGGGCTTTGTCAGCAATATACATATTGGTACATAAATTATAGGTTCCTTCTTAGAAAATGACGTTTTCGAAAATATAACATTTTTTTACTACCTTGTATCGTTTCTTGACGGTAAAATCACCCTATGTACATAATGGTATTTTAATAAATTTCTTCCAAGGAAATTTTCTATTCAAAAATGTAACATTTTTCTTACGTGAATATTTTCTTTCCTTGCGAGGATTGGCAGCTAATGCACATAATGGTATTTTAATTACAAGCTATTTGTCAGAAAATTTGATATTTGAAAATTTAACGTTTTTCTTACCTCCTTGCATTCTGTTCGATTTGATTCTGCCCTTGCGGGCTTTGTCAGCAATGTACAAAATGGTATATTAATTACGTGTTCCTTCTCAGAAAATTATCTATTTGAAAATATAACGTTTTTCTTACTACTCGTAGCTTGAATTCTGCCCATGCTGAAAAATCACCCTATGTACCAAAATGTATTTTAATAAGTTCCTTCTCAGAAAATTTGGTGTTCCAAAATTTGACATTTTTCTTACCTGATTGGAGGCTGTTCTTGCGGGCTTCGTCATCAAAGTACATAATGGTATTTTATTTACTAGTTCCTTCTCAGAAAATTATCTATTCGAATATATAACATTTTAGTTCTTACCAGCTTGAATTCTCTCCTGATGGGAAAAACGCCCTACGGACATAATGGTATTTTAATAAGTTGTTTTTAAGAATTTTTTTTTTTTAAAGAATAGGTATAACATTTTTCTTACTCGATTGGTCCTCGCGAGTTTTGCCAGCTATGAACATAACGGTATTTCAATTACCAGTTTCTTCTCAGAAAATTTGCTAGGGGTCATTCCATTCCAATTCGGCCAGCGATTCGACCTCATGTCCTTCGATTTCGCTCTAATTTTTTTTAATATGATCTACCCATCCAAAAAGTTGGGAAAACGTCATTGGTTTGCCCCCAGCCTCCTACGGGAAGAAGGCAGCTCCCTCCCAAATTTTGGTAAATATTACAAAAATGAAGTCCAGGCGTGTAATATATTGAACGGTATGTTTTCGAAGGTGCTGAACACGAATATGACCTTAGTTTTTCGATTGGATTTCATTTGAGGCCCCCAGCACCTCCTAATAGGGTTAAATTAGAAAAAATTCAACTAAATATGTGTGATATATGAAATGGTATGTTTTCGGGTGTGCTGAACATGAATACGACCATACTTTTTCGATTGGACCTTAATTGAGGCCTTCCGCCCCCTCCCCTTCATATGTTAGCCTAATTGAGGGTGCTGGAGGCCTCAGATGAGGTCCAATTGAAAAACTAAGGTCATATTCGTGTTCAGCACCTTCGAAAACATACCATTTGATATATTATACACCTGGACTTCATTTTTGTAATTTTTACCCAAATTAGGGGAACTGTCCCCTTCCCATTGAAAATGGTATAGTTCGAAATACCACCAAAAGTTACGTCTATGGTAATTTTTGCATAATTTTCAATTATAGCTGGCATATACAGCGCTATTTTGACAGTTGAACTTTCGATTCAAAAGTTCAACTTTCAACTTTTGAAAATGTTGATGAAAGTTCACGAATTAAAATTTAATGCACTCTTGAACTGCGAAAACATTTTTGAGTCAAGTATCATAGCGATGGAGTTATAAGTCGCTGAAGTTGAGTACGACGAGAAATTGCTAGATTGAACAAAGCCCATCTCTCACCCACTCTTCGGGGGCTGAGGGCAAACCAATGACGCTTTTCCAAGTTTTTGAGTGGGTAAATCATGCAAAAAGAATTTGAGCGAAATCGAAGGACATGAGGTCGAAAACTGCTTTTTTTGGTCGAATTGATATGGAATGTCCCTATTCGAAAATACATATAACATTTTGCAGACATTATGTCAGATTTTTTTGCGCTTTAAAAATTTTCAAGAACTCAAATTAATTTTTGAACTTGAAAAATTTCAAATTTATGGATTTGAAAAATTTCAAGAAAGTTCAAATCAGACATGTTGTCAAACAGCTTTTTATTTAAGGCGGACTTCTAGACATTTTGTCAGACAAAAATTGTTTTGGATCAATCTGACTGTTAAGATGTGAAAAAATTGAAAAAACGCTGTTTTTCACATAATCTGTTAGGCGTAATGTTTACCTTACTTTTTTTTTTAAATGTAAGACTTTAATTTGACTTGAAAAAAAATTGTACAAGCAGATATTTTTAATAGCTTCACCTCGAAGTTATGCCACCAAAAATACAAAAATTTAGGCACAATCAAGGTGACTTTTTAAAATTGGAACATTTCAAGGATTCTTAACTTTTCTGTACTTTGAAGAATTTTATAATGAGGGCAGCTGATATTTTTGAATTTGAGACTGACAGATGAATTATTGGATTTTGACAAATTTATACAAAATTTCAATATTAAAATGTATGTGTTTCTTACCCGCTACCCGATTCTGCTTTGGCAAACATGGCTGATTGGAAAACTGTGACGACTGTCAGAACGAAGGTGATGAAATAGGCGAAATTCATTTTATTTTCAATTTTTAGATAAATGCATACGTGCAATTATATTGTTTCCTACTGATTCTCAATGGTGTATTCCTCGAATATTTATATGCTGCATTGTCGCAAAAATGGTTTGCCACATTGCAAAATTTCAAATGATTTATTACTTTTATACCTTATCCGAATTTCACTTCCAAGAACAAAATTTACATTATCAAGTTATTCTTGAAAAACGTTAGTTAACTTGTTTTTTTGGCAAATAAAGCCATGAATAACGGTATTACATGAAAAGGCGGAATTGCGAAACATAAAAATGACGTCAACGTTTGAAAATAGGTACCTATTGAAGGTATCAGCACATCACGTTAGTAATTTTCCACTGCGAACATTTTGCTCAATTTTTGTTGAAATGTCGTGGTTCGATATATGAAAAAAAGATCACTCGCAAACACTCCGGCCAACATTTGCTGGAATTAAGGATCAACTGGGCTGCTCATAAGTGGACGGTGGTGGGGCTGATTTATACGCGAGTTGATGGCAATGATGGCACCTGAATAAATTTTGGAAAAATTGATGAAATCTGATATAAATTTGTTTCTCTTTGCATGCTTCAAATTTACTAAAAAAGATTAAATATCTAATATTAATTCCAGAATTTCGTAATGAAATTTCCGGACTCGTTTGTTTTCTCGTCTATTTTTCTTACTCGTATTCTGCGTTCCATCAGAGCTACGAAAGTATCATTTTCGTCAATATTCTAAGGCATAATATATTTTTCTATTGCGAGCATTTCGCTCGATAATTGTTGAAAAGGCAACCATTGAATTATACAAAAAATTACTCGCGAGCTTTTTTCACTGGATTAATCGAAAGTACACCGGAGCCAGATTTTTTGCTGCTCGAATTAATTTCCACGCGTTTTACCGCCATTACAGTAAATTTTACAAAAGTTATGGAGTTCATGGACTTGAATATTGAAGATCAATAGTTTTATTTGTTAATATTATTCAAACAGATGATGTAGTGCTTAATTTTATGGATTTTTCTTCATTTACATATTACGTAGGCATGCATCCGCTAGTCAGAGTTCTTCAGTTGTCTTTGGTGCATTGATGAAATGTCTTTCTTATCCGCTTCCAACGTCTACCTTTGCATTTCTGAAGACATGTACATATGTAATTGGGTAATTCTCAAAAAAAAACGGCATATATCTCAATGATGCATGTTAATGATCGTAACGTGTAAAGGAGATGATACTTTGTAAAACTGTTGAAAATTTCTAGTATAGGATATGCTTTTGTTATGGGGAATCCCGCGAAAAACGTGACGAAATTTCATCACGCCGACTTTTAGACATGATATCATACTTTTTTGGACTTGAAAAAACTTTCAGATTTCCATTGGCTTTTTGAACTTGTAAAAATTTTCATATTTCTGTGATTTTAAAGACATTTTGTCATACGAATAATTTAAGACATCCTGAATACAGAAACGTGACTTTTAGACATTTTGTCAGACAACAAATTTAGACTTTTCAAACTTCGAAAATTGACTTTCAGATATTTTGTCAGATTTTTTTGACTTGAAAATTTGTCAAACAAATAATTTAGATTTTTTGAACTTGGACAAATTAAGCTTTTATTGAGACTTCGAAGTTCACCTTTAGCAGGTACGTTTTTTTTTCTATTGCTATATAAAGCATTCATCTAAATTGATTAGAGTAAAAAAAAACGTAAGTGTGCGATTTAGAACATATATTGAGTCAAAAGAACGCCAGTCAGTAATTTTCAACGCATCTTATAGTCAAAAAAACGCAACTTGTACGACTTATGTTCTTTTGACTCAGATCAAGTACATCCAAATATTGGATACATTTTTTGCTAGCTTTTTCCCTACTGCACATAGAGATGTGGAGTCTGTACCAATTGATAGTGCTCAAAATTTCAAGAAAGATGATATAAAAATCGAAAAATTTGTAGATGCATGTTGCTTTGACACATAACCCTCGGTATATCCTATGTTTCATACTTAGTTTTAAATGGCGGGAGCATTTTTTCAAATGTTCGGCATTTTGAACTTTGTGCAAGTGACTGAAAAAGTCCATGTTTTGAAAGAATTACTCAAATGTATTTATTAACAGGTTACTCCTCAGAAAATTTTCATTTGTAGATGTTGTGTTTTTTGTTCCTTGCTTTCTCCACGGAGTTTATCCTCACGTCTATTTTAATATTATTTTTAGGTTCCTTCCCTGAAAAAATTTCTAGTTGTAGGTATAGTGTTTTTCTTACCCGCCTCCAGTACTATTCGCTCCAGAGCCATATGCCCCGTATCCAGGTCCATTACTATGTAGTATGTAATAGTATGTTAATAATATATATACTTAGCTTCTTTTTCAGAAAAAATTCTAATCGAAGGTATAACGTTTTTCTTACCCTGCTGCAACGTCCAGTCCAACGCCATATCCAAGTCCATAACTATGTAATAGTATTTTAAAATTATATATAGTTTCCTTCGCGCAAAAAATTCTAACTAAAGGTATAAAGTTTTTCTTACCCGGCTCCAAGGCCCAGTCCACCGCCATATCCGAGTCCATAACTACATAATAATATTTTAAAATTATTTATAGTTTCCTTCTCAGAAAAATTTCTAATCGAAGGTATAACATTTTTCTTACCCGGCTCCAG
>FIZU01017373.1:0-11315 GCA_900064475.1 Pseudococcus longispinus | reverse complement strand
TGGTAATTTTTTGTAAAAATGGTAATTTTTTGTAAAAATGGTAATTTTTGTAAAAATGGTAATTTTTGTAAAAATGGTAATTTTTTGTAAAAATGGTAATTTTTTTGTAAAAATGGTAATTTTTTGTAAAAATTGTAATTTTTTTGTAAAATTGGTAATTTTTTTTGTAAAAATGGTAATTTTTTGTAAAAATGGTGACTTTTTTGTAAAAATGGTGACTTTTGTAAAAATGGTAATTTTTTGTTAAAATGGTAATTTTTTGTTAAAATGGTAATTTTTTGTTAGAATGGTAATTTTTTTGTAAAAAATGGTAATAAAAATGGTAATTTTTTGTAAAAGCGGTAAATTTTTGTAAAAATGGTAATTTTTTGTACAAAATGGTAATTTTTTGTACAAAATAGTAAATTTTTTGTAAAAAAAAATGGTAATAAAAATGGTAATTTTTTGTAAAAGTGGTAAATTTTTGTAAAAATTGTAAATTTTTGTAAAAATGGTAATTTTTTTTGTAAAAATGGTAATTTTTTTGTAAAAATGTTAATTTTTTGTAAAAATGGTAATTTTTTGTAAAAATGGTATATTTTTGTTAAAATGGTAATTTTTTGTTAGAATGGTAATTTTTTTGTAAAAAATGGTAATAAAAATCGTAGTTTTTTGTAAAAGTGGTAAATTTTTGTAAAAATGGTAATTTTTTGTACAAAATAGTAAATTTTTTTTTAAAAAAAATGGTAATAAAAATGGTAATTTTTTGTAAAAATGGTAAATTTTTGTAAAAATGGTAAATTTTTGTAAAATTGTAAATTTTTGTAAAATTGTAAATTTTTGTAAAATTGTAAATTTTTGTAAAATTGTAAATTTTTGTAAAAATGGTAATTTTTGTCAATATTTTCATTTTTGGTCAAAATCATCGTTTTTTGTCACATTTTCTAGTCTTAACTGTCGCTAGTGTTTAATAAAATATTTGAAAATCATCGTGATTTCTGAATTTTTCCATGTTCAAAAAGTCGTTTAAAATCTGAAAATTTTTCCCAGCCCAAAAAGTATAATGCCTGACCAAATTTCTAAAAGTCAGCGTGATCTCTGAAATTTTTATCATCTCCAAAAAGTCTGTCTGATGAAATGTCAAAGAAATAGCGAGATTTCTGAAATTTTTCAAGTTCAAATAGTCCAATTTTTGACAAAATATCTGAAAGTCAGCATGATTTCTGAAAGGCTGCCTGACAAAATGTCTTAAAGTCAGCATGATTTCTGATTTCTTTCCAAGTCCAGAAAGTCGTTTGAAATCTGAAAATTTCTCCAAGTTCAAAAAAGTCTGGCAAAATGTCTATCAGTCATCGTCGAGGAATTCCCTAACGGAATTTGAAAAATATTCATTATTTTATTGAAATAAGGACATTTATTGAGCCCGAGCGAGGCGAAATTTTGACAAAAAAAATCCCTAAAGCTGAAAGTTCATAATTTTTTACAACATTTTAGCCATCACTGAATGTGAACTCGAGTCAATAAAATTTGAATTTTTTCTTTCCGTTTTATTTATAATTTTTTTTTTGTGGAGTGTCCTGGGCCCAAGGCCCCTCCCATAATTCTGCCCAGATTAGGTCGTGGTAAAAGCATATCCTATGCTAAAACACTTTGACTGCAAAAATCTCGAAAACTAAGCCTCCTAGGAAAAAAAATGATGACTCAATGGAGAAAGAAAATTTCAAGATCAACAATTTTCATCCCTTGAATTTTTTTTGTAGCACCCTTAGTTTGGCCAGAAAATCCATATTTATAGAAATTAAATCCGAATAGATCAAAAAATCGAAAGGATTTTTTCATGAGAACTGATTCATTGATGACATAATCGAAATCGGTAGCATAATACGAGTTGAAATTTCTTACCAATTCAGGTCAGTTCCGAGACCAAGATCTAAAAACTGTTTTTACATATTCACATACCTGAAACAAAGGAGAAAAAAATACCCAGAATTATTATAACAGCACGATACTCGGAAACAACAGCTTACAATTAATCAATTAGGTAATCATAGGTACAATTTAATCGAATAAGTAAGTCGAATATCTCTCTTATAAAAACGTATGGATATGAAAAATATTAGATGATGACTTCTATGATTTTTTTCTAGATTTTGATCCCAACTGAATGGGATGCAGGAGGGTTCGGGAGAGAAGAATAAAAAAAATAAGGTCATTCAGCGTCCTTGAAAAGATATCACTTAGTTCATAATTTTTTTTAGATTTTTGTCCTAATTTGAGGGGGTGGTGTTCCCACTTTTATCACAGTGTCCATTATGGAAATGCGTACATTATTTCCAATCATAACTTCAAATCTGAGTTTAATTTCTGGTATTGAACTTTTGATGAGAAATTATAAAAATTGATGAGATTGTCCTAAAAATCATAAAAAGGGCTTTGACCGATTTCATCTTGTTTTTTTTTTCATATTTTCTACAATACTTTTACTAATTATTCCACCAATTTCTTCGAAATTTTCACAATTTTTTGACACTTTTACTCGTAATAGTATTTGCACAGATTTTCATGAACTTTTTGACCATTTCAACGAATTTTATGATTTTGTGATCGATTCAACCATATTCTAAATGATCATGAAAATTTCAACAATTTTCACAATATTTGAACCACTTTTACAATCTGAAATTTTCCAAGTCCAAAAAATCATCCAGAGCAATAAAATTTCGTAACACCAAAACATAACGCAAAAATTTTCCCAACCCAGTTCTCATCAATAAAACAATATCCATGTCAAAATCACACGAATTGATCGACCATCAAAGGTCGCCAGATTTTATACCCAGATTATAGTGAAAGATCACCGATGAAGACGGTGAAGTTTCCAAAGATAACACGACGCAACGCAGTCATAAAAATATAGATGAATAGAACACCGACCGAATCATTAAAAATTGCGACTAACGAGAAGAATTTTTTTGCATGCAACGCTGATCAATCAATTTTTTTCCAACTCGTACACACGTGAAAATTTCCAATGACATTGCAAAACACAACTATACGTACACAATGAAATTAGCATCGGCTAAAATTAAACGAACACATTAATTTCTACAAGATGAACCTAGCTTGGTAAAAAGAAAACGTCATCACAACAAAACCACACGATAGGAAAACATCTCAAGGAGCCAGACTGCAACCAGTATTCATATAAAAGCTCCCCAGATCACCGATAACTTCGCGCATCTCTGGAACGAAACTTGAAAGTCAGCACATGCGTAATCAATATCTCGCCAACACGTGGACCTTGCCATAGCCACGCTAGTTCGACAAAAAATTTCAACACATCTCGATCGAGTGACCGAGAAGATGGTCATCGTCGGCCGTCTTAAAATAATAATCGAACGTGTGAAAAAAAACAGCAGCCGCGATGGCAGCGTCGTAAAACGCGTAATTAATGCGTATTTTAACGCAAAACGGTGTTACCACATCTTATTATAATCTATTCAAGGTCGCGTCAATCGTATAATACTGAATTACGATACACAAATAAAGCGAAAAATGCGCTAATGCTTGACTTACGCTTTTATTATATTCGAAATAATAAAAAAATTTGTGTTCGAGTCGCCGCCGTATCCTGTTTCGCGCCCAGACAGATCACCTAATACTTCGATAGTTCGATGCGTAAATATTTCTCTTTCTTTAAATGAACTTTAAATATTTGGGGGAAAAAAACCAATCGAAATGCCCAAAAATTCATCTTCACAGGTGTAGGAAAATTTTTATTACCAATTAATGGAAAATGTTTGGAAATTTGTAATCATGAATATTAGATAAAAAGACTCGTAAAATTGTTACATATCGGGTAAGAAATGTTTAACTTGAATTACATATAACTGCAGGATATATTCTCGTTAAAATCTCAGCTATTTGAGAAACCACACCTAATCATATCTTTCTACTACTTCTTCTGTTCTATACGTACGACATTTCTGCTGAAAATAACTTTTTCCAAATTCATTACATTGTTTTTAAACCACATACTGTGAAAATTTGACAATGATCGCTTTTTATTCCGATGTCAAGAAATAAAGAGAAATTTTTCATTTTACTTTTTCATTTTTTTCTCAATATGTGGCATTCTCATAAAAAAGTCAGCAAACTGTAACTCGACGGAAAATATGAAATCAGACAATCGAATACAAACCCAATTGAAATCTTAAATTTCAATTTTCAACATTTTCGAAATTTTTTCAATTTATTTTGTCAAACTTTACAAAAAGTATGAAAAATTGTCTCAAATTTTTTATATGTATTATTACGTATTTTCCACAGAAAAGAAACAGAAATGTGAAATCATTGATTTTTTTATAAGTTTTTTTTGCAAATGCTGATAGAATATTGATATGGATATGTCTTTGGGAAGGAGGGAGGGGGGGGGGTCTATCAGAAAATTTTGTTCATTTTTCGTGTCATAAATTCCGTCACGAAATAATTTCATGACGATGACTTTTAGACATCTTGTCAACATTTTTTGGAATTTGAAAAATTTTCAGATTTTTAGTGACCTTTTGAGCTAGGAAAATTTTCTGAGATAATGCTGACTTTTAGACATTTTGTCAGATAAATAATTCTGACTTTTTGAACTTTGAAAATTTTCCGATATTTTTCTTGGATTTGGGAAATTTTAGATATTACGTTGACTTTCAGACATTTTGTCATACTTTTTTGGACTTGGAAAATTTCAACTTTATGGATTAGAAAAATTTCAAGAAAACTCAAATCAGAAATTTTGTTAGACAGCTTTTCACCTAATGCTGACTTTTAAACATTTTGTCTGACTTTTTTGAATTTGAAAAAATTTTCAAATTTCTACTAACTTTTTGTACTTGAAATTGGATTTCGAAAATTTTTCAAAAAAATTTCATAACGAAATTCATCTACGAAAATCTGTTACAATGACTTTTAGATATTTTTTCTGACTTTTTCGAACTTGGAAAATTTTTCAAAATTCAAATGACTTTTAGGATTCGAAAATTTCAAATATCACGACTTTGAAAATTCCGAAGAAAATTATAAATTTTCAAAAAATTCTGCAAATTTGGAGTAATAATGTCACATCTCAAAAATTTCGAAACACCAACTTTTTGAAAAATTACAGTTTTAGAAATTCTTACATTTCAAACATTTTTTTCGCACAATTTTTTGAACATTTCAAATGAGTTTACCGAAAAAACCGAAAGGGACTCAAAGAGGGATAGAGCTCGATTAAAAATTTCCAAAAAATTTGAATTGTATATCAAAGAGTATATTTTTCAACTCTTGGAATCAATTTCTGGGGTAATTTTGATCTTCATTTTGAGTTGAGTTGCCCCTCCTTGGCCACCTTTTTGTATTGTTCGTATTCAAAGATATCGAAAACAGACTCGAAAGGTCAAAAAATCGATTTTAATTCCTCGTTCAATGATATCGAAAAAATTTGATTTTTGGTTCTCCACCTTTGCTCACCTTTCTAGGACCTTTTTAACATTTTGGCTTAAAATTATCCTAAAAATGAACTCCAGGGGTAAAAAAAAAATATATTTTTTGATTTCTGATTCAAAATTTGCCAAAATTTCAAATGGAGCTTTTCTTAGAGTCATCTTTCTTTTGCGGTTTCTTTGATGAATTAACACCAGAAAGAGAAAGACTTGAAAGATAAAAAAAAGTTAAATAAGTTCGTTGGAAAATTACGAACATTATTTTCACGACGCCCTCCCCCTCCCCCTCCCCCTCCCTTGTGGGTTATCTATTGGGCAAGCATGAAACCAGATGGTGGAACACCCTCGACACAAAATTCGTTAAAAAGTTAGCAACTTTTTAGGAAATTGATTGTATTTTGTTCAAAATATAGAATTTTACGCTGAACAATTTTTTTTCTATACATTTTCAGTGTTTTGGCCGTTTTCTTTCGATTTTCAGCATTTTTCATCAATTTTCACGTTTTTGAAGGTGGCGCACCTGGCGATTTTTTTTTCAAAATTTATAAAAATAATACTAACTTAATTAAAATGAAGATTTTGACAAAAAAAAATTTTTGTATGTTTTTTAGTTTTGGAGATATGCTGATTTTTAGTTTTCTTTTGTCGATTTCTACCCTCCTATGGGGTCAAAAAATTGGGAAAAATTCAGGTGGGTAGACCCATCCCTCCTGTACACATACTAGGTAAAATCAAAATTTTTTCTCCAATACTCGTGAATATAGAATTTTTCTCCCCAAAAATGCGTTTTTTCGCGATTCTAGCTGAGGGGGGTGGGCCGGGTAAAAATTTTTTGGCCATAAAATTTTATTTACCGGTACCCAAAAGTGTTTCACGAAAATTTCGAAAATCTGAGGACAGGGGCATTTCACCATTTTTACCTGGGAATACCTACCCATGTGATTTCAGTGAAATTTTGCAAAAAAATTTGAAATATGGACGAACTATTGCCTAAAAATTTAAAAAATTAAAAAAAGTTTGAAAAATCGATCAAATTTTGAAAAATCGTTGACCTTTTTCTGAAAAATATGCCTAATTAACAAAATTTTCCGATTACTTGTACCTATTTACAAAAATCATACATTATTTGGCATGGGAGAAAATGTGACTTGAAAAATTGGTAAATTACTAATTTTTTTTAAATATCAGTCGGTAAATTTCTCAATTTACTTCCCTCTCCAAGTCATCACCCGATTTATAATCAAGTTTTCGTCTCTTTTTTTGGATTAGGTGTTGAGGTAATTAATTAGATCGTAGGTATTAAGCGTTAAAAGTCGATCATTTTTGTTTGCTGTAATCAAACACCATTTTTTTTTTTTTTAGATACATAAGTATAACCTCAATTACTTCGAAAATCCGATTCTCGGTTTTGATTCAGATATAAAAATGTGATAATTGTACCATTTCATAATTTCTTTTAAAATTCTATAATTTTTCGTACATCTAGATTCGAGATTTAAAAATTACTTATT
Source organism: Pseudococcus longispinus (assembly GCA_900064475.1). Lineage (NCBI taxonomy): Eukaryota > Metazoa > Arthropoda > Insecta > Hemiptera > Pseudococcidae > Pseudococcus > Pseudococcus longispinus. The sequence goes on along the minus strand of FIZU01017373.1, from coordinate 4,351 downwards.
CGAATTTTGAACGCAAATCAAAGATCCAAATCCACAAAATGAATTCAGAATGAATTTTCTAAAAAGCAAATTTCAATAAAATCGTCAAATATTGAAAAAAATTGCCTTTAACCTTTCGTACCTGAAAAGAAACTGATTTTTACTTTTCAATAATTTTCATTTGAATGTAATCTCCATGCTGGGGCTAGCAGAAAATTTCAAAAAAAAAAATTAAAATTCACCTACAAGGGGAATAGGTTTTTAGCCCCTACCTAATCAAAAAAGTGAAAATGAGAATTAATTGCCCCATTACACCCTGAAAGCTGCAAGCAGCAACGGTCTTTCTTCAAAAATACACATTAAATAATGTACGCAGGCATGTTTTTGAAATTTCAATTTTTTTTTAGTGATTTTATTGACCTTTGGGGAAAAAAGTGACCAAATTTTCGAAAAAATTAGATTTTTGACAAGTATTGTAAGCTAGCACCGCCCCCTTCCCCTCCCATACAACCATCCAATTTCTTCATTTTGTTTTTAATTCTATGAAAGTTTGAAAATTTCCAATTTTGAGCCAACTCATTTGAGGTCCTGAAATATCTGAATTACGAACTCAAAATTTCAACTTATTTTTTCTTCAGATTAAAATTATAAAAAATTCTAAGTGGAAGAAACTGAAATTTTTGCACTCCATATCTTTCTTTCTTGAACATAAGTAGACCAATTTTCCGAATGATTTTTTCGCTTGAATTCTGCTACACGATGCAATGAAAATTTTCAAATTTCATCCATCAAATCTGCTTTGAATACGAAAAAGGCAAATCAAGCAGCCTTCTACGCAGCTCCAAATTAAGCAAATTGTTTACGATTTACACAAATACATCACACAAGACGACTGCTTTTACGTGATAACTTCAAATACGCAAAACCGGATCATCGCTTCAATGTTGTGCTCTTGATATTCAAAGCGATCGCTATCGAGCATCACGTTGCGTCGGGTCGCGTCGATGCTGCGGGCCGAGGCGCATATTTACATCGCATTTATATACGTTGTATTAGCATTTTCGGTATATTCTTCGCGTTTCACTAACCTCCAAATTATTAATTCGCTATATCTCCATCGCCATCGCCATCGTCATTGCATTGCTCGGACCTTGCGCGACGCTTCCCGGTTCGATTCGGTGACATTATATCCGATTGCCCGGTACGACACGAAGAAAAACAAACAGCCTTCTGGGATCGTTTTGCTGGCCTACATGTGGGTAATTTTTTTCGTCAGTGTGAAATTTATATGTGCGATACACCGGACGAAAATGTCAACTTGTCGACACCTGGCTTTGATCTGTGTCGTTTCCGCATATACACAACGTCGACAAGTGTTACGTACTCGTGCCCAGTACCCAATACACTTGCACTTTTTAATACCAGGCCAAACAACATACAGATTCGACGTGAGGTGCATTTGCATAATGCATAATGCATTACAAGCGTGCATCGAGGTATTCGGACATATTTCCAATAAACGTACACAATAGGTTCACGTAATTGCACCAACGACCAACCACGTGCCCTTCCTTGTACCAAACTAAGTCGCCATCCACATAAACAAGGTAAAAAGTAGAAAAACCCGATAGACGTCTACGTTACAATTTTTTTACCCATTGGTCGAATTTTCTCGTAAATAAAACGCGTTTGTTTGTAATTGCACCGAATTTTTTTTTTCATCGGAGTTGAATTTTAATTAAAGGTGAGCGGCGCTATCTTCGTGATTTCAATTACAACTTGAACTTATTCTCGAGTTAGAAAAAATAAGCTAAATCGTAGGCGAAGGTATACATTAAAGGTAGCTACGTACATAAGTCGGTACGAAAATTTTCGTTGAAGTTATTTATGGCTGAGCGATGTAATATTGTTGATGCTTATCTAAAATACATATATTCGTATCTACATATACGTACGATTCGCGTAATTACTCCCTTGCATTATTATATTCCTTTTAACGTCGAATTTTTTTTTCGGTTTCGCGAATATTATGTTATGTATGATTATTATCTTATAATAAAGTCGTAATTTGCGCAAGAAGGGGGGAATAAAAGTAAAAACAATCTCGCGGCCGCGTCACGATGCTTAAAAGTAAAAACATCAATTTTAATAATCATCGTATACTTGTTTCGAATGTAATTAGTTCATTAAAGATGTAGGAAATGAAGTGGAATTGACATATATATGGATATTTCGCGTACATATGTCAAGAGTATCATCCTAAATACATATTTCAACTATCAGTCGATCATGATAAAATGAAAATATTTTCTAGGGAAGTAGGTAAGATCGCAAGTGAACAATACACTGAACTAGTTTTTGAATTTGGGTTAAGAAAAGAAGAGAATCACTTTCGTTGAAAGAATAATTCCAAAGAAAAATTTAATTTGATGGATTTAAATATTCAAATTTTCTTCTTTTTTTACAAATTCGAGACAAATGGGTCAGTTTTTATCAAAAACTTTGATCAACAATTCAAAGTTTAATAATTCAACTACAATTGATTACCGTTGAGCTTTTTCAAATTCAATTGCACTTCAGAGTTTTAGCATAGGATATGCTGTTGATATTCCGCGAAAAAATTGACGGCATTCTGTCACGAAATTCGTGGACGATGATTTTTAGACATTTTGTCAGACTTTTTTGGACTTGAAAAATTTTCAGAGATAATGTTGACTTTTAGATATTTTGCCAAAACAATGATTTAGACTTTTTGAACTTGGAAAATTTTAGAAATCGAGGTAACTTTCTGATATTTTGTCCGGCCGACTTTTGAATTTGCAAAATTTCAGATATTACGCTGAATTTCAGACATTTTATCAGACTTTTTTAGGCAAAAATTTTCCAAGAATTCAAATGAATTTTTGGACTCGTAAAATTTCAATTTTATGGGCTTCAAAAAGTCCAAATCAAAATATTGTCGGACAGCTTTTTTTCAAGGCTGACTTTCAAACTTTTTGTCAGAATTTTTTGAATTTGGAAAAATTTTCAAGTTTTTATTGACTTTGTCACTTTTTATACAGAAAATTGTATTTTTCGAAGTTTTTTTTAAAAAGTTCCATCACGAAATTTACTTATGATAATCCGTTACAAGGAGTTTTGGATATTTTTTCAAATTTTTTTGGAAATGTAAAAATTTTTCAGAATTTAAGTGACTTATTGGGATTTGAAAATTTCAAGAAAATTTCAAATATCACAACTTTATAGACTTGAAAATTTCAAAGAGCAAAAGCATATTCCATGTTTTATAGTTCGGCGAGGACTTTTTAGTTTCTATTTTTCAATTTTTTCTCAATTTTCAAATTTTATCATTTCAGTTTCAGTGATTATGCGAAACAAACATATGCTACGTTATGAAAATTGTAACGTTTCCAAAACGTTATTGTAACGTTTCCAAGACGTTATTGTAACGTTTCCAAGACGCTATTGTAACATTTCCAAAACGTTATCGTAACGTTATTGTAACGTTTCCAAAACGTTATTGTAACATTTCCAAAACGTTCCCTTTACATTTCTGTAACGTTATCGTAACGTTATTGTAACGTTGCAATAACGTTATCGTAACGTTATTGTAACGTTATTGTAACGTTATCGTAACGTTATTGTAACGTTATTGTAACGTTACCGTAACGTTATTGTAACGGTATCGTAACGTTATTGTAACGTTATCGTAACGTTATTGTAACGTTATCGTAACGTTATCGTAACGTTATCATAACGTCATTTTGTAACGTTTCTGTAACGTGATTGTAACCTTTCTGTACCGTTATTGTAAGATTTCCAAAACGTTCCCTTTACCTTTCAGTAACGTTATTGTAAAGTTACGGTAACGTTATTGTAACGTTTCTGTAACGTTATCGCAACGTTTCTGTAACGTTATCGTAACATTATCGTAACGTTATTGTAACGTTTCTGTGACGTTATTGCAACGTTCCTGTAACGTTATTGTAACGTTTCTGTAACGTTTCAGTAACGTTATTGCAACGTTTTCAAAACGTTTCTGTAATATTTCCAAAACTTTTCTCTAACGTTTTCAAAACCTTTCTGTAACGTTTTCAAAACGTTTCTGTAACGTTTCCAAAACGTTTCTGTAACGTTTCCAAAACGTTTCTGTAACGTTTCCAAAACGTTTCTGTAACATTTCCAAAACGTTTCTGTAACGTTTCCAAAACGTTTCTATAACGTTTCCAAAACGTTTCTGTAACGTTTCCAAAACGTTTCTGTAACATTTCCAAAACGTTTCTGTAACGTTTCCAAAACGTTTCTGTAACGCTACCGAAACGTTTCTATAACGTTTCCAAAACGTTTCTATAACGTTTCCAAAACGTTTCTA
>FIZU01017358.1:0-13252 GCA_900064475.1 Pseudococcus longispinus | reverse complement strand
AGTACCTGCTGTATAAATTTCATGGAGTTCGTGTGGTTAGTTTGAGAGAAATATAGCGTCGAAGTCGAATTATACGATTTTTCGTTTGCAATTACCCCACTATACCTTAAATGTTTTTTTTCAATTTTTTTAATTTTCTTTAAAAATATCCAAATGACGTCATTTTGAGAACCCACAACTCATTCCCAGATGACTTGAGGGCCTAAAATTCATATCTGAACATGTTTCAACCCGATACTCGTATACTATTGCAATTTCAAAAAAATCGAGAATTTTTTGATTTTTTAACTTTTTTTATGCAGAAAAAATTTTTCAAAGTCAAAAATATTCAATTCGCGAGAACGGCCAAAAAAATTGAAAATTCTTGAGAAGCTGAATAATCGAAAATAATTTTGTTTAAATTCTAAATTCAAATTTTCAAGTATTGTACTTCTGAAAAAAATAAAAAATTTTTAATAGCAATTTTTTAATTTTGTGATTTCTACTCGAAAACAGCTGAAAAATGAAAATGTTGCCAAAATTATTCAGAATATTGAAAAAAAAACAGTTGAAATTCGACGAAAATCCTTTTTAAACATTTCAAATATGCAAAATATGCATTTATAAGCCAGTAATTTACAAAATATGCATAATAAAATGGGACTCTTTTTACAATAAATTTTATGAATTGCCGAAAGATAAGAATACATGATAAGCTCAATCATCTTGAACACAAAAAAAGATATGCAATTTCATAAAAAAATCATTGCTTTGGGCGTCACTTTGAAAAGTTCTTCAATCACAGCTGATTTTGATGCCACCGTATTAATCCATTAATATTGGACCTGATTCTTTCAACTTTTACTTTTTTTTCGAAATTTATCCAGTCTCTTTACCCTCTTTTCTCTCCCCTCGCAAATCACATCCGTCCCCCTCTCATTTTCTCTATATGGGCATTTTCAAACCGCTCGCTATCTGAAATCTTACCCACGTAAATCGTGCGAATTTTCCAACCCGTTCGCGATGCAACAGTACACCTTCAGATCGCCTCCTACGCTACCGTATAATAACACGAGGATGAAGCGAGGGCGGAGGTGACTGCTGCGGCATTATCATCAATCACCACGCTCGTACGTACAGTACGATCCGGAAACTGGAAATTAATTTTGATCCGCTCTCAACCTTGGTTCAGTTTGATGTACCGCAGCAGTCAGTAGCGAGTACTACTAGTACGTAAATATTCCTCAAAGCTCGGTTAACTCATGCGTGTCAACAGTCATCCGCATTCTGCTGTGTAATTACCATATATGAACTGTAGGTACTAGGTACTCTCGTATCCTCTTCTAAATTTACACCGCGTTAGTTTTCCAAAACGATGTACGACTTGCCATCGTATGCTGTATAGATACTTTACTCGTTTCCCCTGGCCCCTCATAGCCCCGTACACCTCAACACGATGAAAACTTATCATATCGTCTTGTAGTATAGATGTACTTAGTACTCGTAGCAGAAGCAAAAGCTTTTCCACTTTGCTGGTCCTTTTTAACACAGGCGTTAAAGTTTTATTTCGTGTATCAAACTTGGCTCTACGTATACCTACTTCGTATTTGCACAATTCCAGATAGTAAAGGAGTACACCCGTACTTTTGTACGAATATGTTAACTTCCTCTATTTCTGCGAGCTTTTATTTAGAAATACGAGCAGTTGAGAAGGTGTGTGCAGACTGCTTTGTATAATGAATACGATGCGAATTCCTCCTCTTCTAACCAGCAGACGACATCGACACGTTAAACACATAGGATAATGAACCATAAATGGATCATCATTTTGTCCCACTGCCATTCTCTAGTTTTCGTTTCAGTCGTCTCAATAACAAAACTATTGAACATTTTTCGAAAAATATCATTTTGTTCGCACTATTTCTCCTTATCGTCTCCCTAGATCGAATAGCAGACGTTGTACTGTATAGAAAATTGCAACACTGTGTCTGTGTGACTTGCTTTTTCAACTTTCTAAAACATATTACTTATTATGTGGTGCCCTGTGCAGTTGTACGCCATACAAACTTCCTATATACCTATAAGCTTGATTTAGATATAGTTGATCTCTTATGATAGGTTGCATTGCACACATCGTGTCATGTATTTCTCTGCGGTACGTTTTTCTACAGCTAGACACTTGGACGCGTAGGAGAACTCACATTAAGCCGATGATATAAAGGTGCAGTGGATTTTTACGTGGTGTCGGTTCGAAATTTTTTGCAATACGGTGAGGCTGGAATAATTTGCGTAGATGGAAAGAGAGATCGAGATAGTTGAGTGTGATTTTTTATGTAACATGATTCATAAACCTTGAAACGGTGCAATTTTTTGATATTTTTTTGACGTAGGTTTTAGAATTTTAGAAGTGTTTGGATGAGATGAGGGATGGAGGTATATGCGATGAATTTGAGATGAATCATGGGAAGTCGTAGAATGATGTTTGGACTTTTTGAAATCGTAATTCAGTGAACTATTTATATTTTATTTTATTAAATGGCAAAAGCTCATATTTGACTTACATGCATGTCTTTCAGCATTTCAAAGCTGGTAAAGTGATGATGAGTTCTGAGGTACCAAAAATTCACTGTTCAAGTTCCAGAGTCCAGAGTTTTTTGAAAATATTTCAAATTTCAATGGGGGGGAGGGGGTAAAATCAACTATACTAATGAGTTTTCAAATGAACAAATCCACATAAAAATCGAAAAACTCAGAATTTTTGAAATTTTTTCAAGTCCAGAAAGTATAAAATAGCCTGACAAAATGTCTGAAAGTCAACGTGATTTCTAAAAATTTTCAAGTCTAAAAGTCTAAAGTGTTTGTCTGACAAAATGTCTAAAAATCAGCATGATCTCTAAAATTTTTTCAAGTCCAAAAAAAGAATGGAAATTTGAAAATTTTTTCATCCAAAAACGTCTGAAAGTCTGCGGTTTGAAAAAGTCTCACAAAATGACAAAAAGTCAGCGTTTGGTAAAATGATGTCTGACGAAATTATGATTTGAACTTTTCTTGAAATTTTTCGAGTCCATAAAGTTGAAATTTTCCAAGTCCAAAAAAGTCTGACAAAATGTCTACGAGTCAAGGGTCACAAAATTTCTCCACATTTTTCACGAGTTGGGTCATCGCAAATTATATCCTATGCTAAAAATCGTGAAAATCATACGTAGAAATTGTAAAAATTCTCGTAAAAAATGTAGTTTTTACAACGTCAGAACTTTCTTAAAAATCATTAACAATATCGTAAAAAGGCTCAAGAAAGCATAAAAGTTGTTCAAAATGTCATAAAAGTTCTTGAAATTTTCACTAAATCCATTGTACACACTCGTAGCATACAAATTATCAAAAAGTCTCGAAAAATCTTGTAAAAATGATCAAAAAATAATAAAATTTGTTAAAAACTTTGAATTTCTTAGGTATTAATTTTTTTTTTAATGTAATAAAAAGGATCGATCAACAGATCACGTAAATTGTTCGAAATATACCGTGAAAATTGTTGAAATTTTCATAAAAACCAATAAAAATATGGTAAAAATGTTCAAAAAAATCATGAAAATCATTGAAAAAATCTTGTAAAAAAAGTTAAAAACCATAAAAATTTTTAAAAATGTCGTAAAAAGGATCAGAATGTGATGAAATTGTTCTAAATATGGTATAAATGGTTGAAATTTCTCTGAAAAACATTGTAAAAATTTTCAAAAAAATCACCAAAAAGGTTGAAAAGTTTGTTAAAATTGGTAAAAAAAAATCATAAAAATTTCCTAATAAGTATGTGGTATAAAGACTCAAAACATCATGAAAATAATTTAGAATTAGTAGGAATTTTTTAACAAAAACCATTGTAAATTAAATAAAAAATGGTAAAAAAAACATAAAAAGTCAAAAAAATCATAAAAATTGTTGAAAATGTTGAAATTTTCTCTAAAACTCTTGAAAATGTCGTAGAAAGGGTCTAAAAATCCATAAAAATTATTTAAAATAGCATAAAAATTGGTGAAATTTTCATAAAAAACAGTAAAAAAATTGTGAAGTACAAAAGTTGGAATTTATGTAAAACTTCATTGAAATATTGTAAAAAAATGTTTAAAATTTTTTGAAAATCGTCAAAAAATTGCAAAAATGACAATTTTGATGACAGCTTCAATGTTTCATGCAAATTTTAACAATTTTCATCACTTTTTCACAATTTTTGTTTCAAGTGTTTATGATGATTTTTTTATAAAAATTCATCTCATCCATGCTTTGCAAGATTTTCGATTTTTTACGACTTTTTGTTCATTTTTTTCATCATATTTATAATGGTTTTTTTTTAATTTCAATTATTTTTACAAGATTTTTAATAATTTTTAAACCAATTTTGACATTTTAAACAATTTTTATGACTTTTTTGACTATTTGTACAATGTTGTTGATGATTTTTAAGGAATTTAAAATTCGGGAAAATTATCATGTAAGATGTGTGCTAAAAAATAATTTTAGATGTCACAAATCTGAGGGTGAAAGATGCGTTGTGCGGAAGGGGGGGGGGGGTTGAAAGCAATTGAACAGAAAATGTCCGTAATTTGAAATGAGAAGTCAGAAAATGAAATTTTTTCTTCAAACATTTTATGTATTACTCGTAGTGAGTAAATTGCTCTTTTCCTTTAGAATTTTGTTAACTGATTTCATATCTTCATAAATATTTTACATCCATTTTTGATTATTTTGCAGATTCCACATTCCTTAAATTTTCTAAAATTTTGTTCTCATTGAAATTTTCTCAACAAAGCCCCACATCTGTTGTAATTTTTCACTGTAGTCGTATTTTGGTCTTTGAATTTTGTCACAATTCCTGGAATTATCTTCGGTATAATGAAATTATTTCTTCAACATTTTTTATTTTTATCAATTTTTTCCTGATTTTTAATTATCTAAAATGTGATTACCAAATTCATATTTGTCTATGTGAATATGATTCATGCGTACTTACCAGGTTTTAAAAATATGTTCCTCGAGTGTATACTTCCTTAGCCCAATAAACCGAGTAAACAATATTTTTATTGCTATCATTAAGCACATATTCGTACGATATGCGCTATGATGGCTTTAGTGTGTAATTATACGAATTAGATAAAAAAGTGTCATAGTTGCTCCTTTAATTACGAAATAACGGTTGTAATTGAATCATTTAGTATACATATAATAACGAGTTGGTTAATAGAGACACGTCGCATCGTAACAGGTATATCCGAAAAGTACTCGTATTTTTACTTTAAAACTTAGAAGTGATGATTTTAGTTCCTATAACGGTTGTTTTTTTTGTTTTCTTTTAGCTATCCATCAATTTAAAATAACCATGCAGGTGGTCACGGTCGCGACAATATTTCTGACATTATTGTCGTCGTTGTGCTGGTACATAGAATCAACGCATAACTGCGAAGTCCGCGAAGAAAACTTGGACATAATATTCAACTGTTGCGATAAATCTATAAACGATGGAAACTCGCATGAAACGTTGGAATCGATACAGCAAAACGTGCAAGATGAAAAAAACGTCAATGTGTTTCGTAACATACACATTTTAATGGAAGACAATAAAATGACTTATTTGAAACGATTACCGATGCTGAGTCACGTTACTAAGATATCATTCATGCGTAATCGTCTCGCAGATGCTGATACCGGAGTTTTTCGCAATTTACCGCATTTGAAAATCGTCAATTTCGCGTTCAATCGGTTTACAGGTTAGAATTCAGCTTTGTCGATTTAGTTATTTAGAGATAAATAGGTATTTTGGTCTATGAATAGGTAGAGGGGGTATTTTTTAGGAAAGCTGAGATGAAAGGGGTTATGGGTTTCGTGAATGAACTACGGAAAATTTTTGGTATTGAAATGGTTCGATTATTCTCTCTTTTCATTAAAACTGTGTCTGATTTCCTTTTTCGTTTCAATTTTCTACTTTGAAATTACTTATGAAAAAAATATCGCAAATTTGTGTCCCTTTGCATGAATTTTCCCGGTCAGCATGATTGTCTTTGTCTGGGATTTTTGAATTGGGATATTGCATAATATATGTGTAATTAATTGCAACAAAAAAAAGTGCTCAGAGGGTATCTCCTTGAGTAGGTATATTTTGAGCTCCTGCATTACATTCACTGAATCGGTTTATCATGATACAATTTCATAATTAATAAGACAACACACCTTAAGGTAAATTGTACAATTTGCATTGTGTTAAATTGAATAGTCTTATCAGTTTACTTCAAAGTGTGTTTTTTTTAATAACAGCGAACACGTAACATGATTAATCACTAAATTCAATGTTTGATACAAATTTTGGCATTGAGAGAGAGGAAAAGGGGTTTGTTAGAATTGTATCGTACTGAAAAATCGCCAAATTATTGAAGGAGGGATTTGGAAATACTTTTTTATGGTCAATTGTGCATTCAAGGTTTTTGTCGAAATTCTTGAAAGGGTTCATATATTTAAATCTAGATCTGAGGGAGGAATGCAAGTTGTGAATTAGTTTCCCATGAGAAAATTTTCCTTTATGGGAAAATACAGAGTGGTCTATTTAAAAAGTCGATTGTTTTGAAAATTGAAAAACACTTCTATTGCAAAAATCTCGAAAACTAATTCTTCTAGAAAAAAACTAATGGATCGTAGGAAAAATTAAATTTCAAGCTCTACAATTTTCATCCCATGAATTTTTTTCGTAGCACCCTTAGTTTGGCCAGAGGATCCATGTTTATGGCAAACTTTCGAAGTCGAAAAGTTCAAAAATTAAAAAACTTCAACTGCAAAAAATCTCAGTAACTAAGCCCTATAGAATAAATCTGAAAGCTCTGAAGAAAAAGATAATTTCAAGCTCTACAGTTTTCATCCTTTGCATTTTTTTTCGTAGCACCCTTAGTTTGGCCAAAAAATCCATGTTTATGAGAATGTTTTTTTATGGAATTTTTTTACATAAGAATTATTTTTCACTTTCATTAGTAATTTCAGCTTTTTTAATCAAAAACCTTGATCTATGATAATTTCTTCAATTCACAAACTAGGCCACCCATTGCGATAAAATTTTTACTCGTCTCCTCGAAAATCACAAACGGTTCAACTTTGGTTGTCGTTTCCTGGAAACCCCTGCATAAATAGGTACTGCGTAATTCTAACAAGACACATTCCTTGGTTCATTAACCATCTTGATTCATTCGTTAAAAATGAAATCATCTTGGCAATTACGTTTTATTTTAATTTACACGTCGTAGTAGCCATAGCATTATGTTAATCATACATTTGAAAGTTTTATTTTCTAAGTATGACTTTTTTTCGAATAACAGAAGCATGCAATTTATTCCAAACTACAATCAAATATTTTCACAGGTGATAGCCCAACAGCAGAAATATTCCGAGGGAATGAGATTCGAGACCGTTTCGAGCCACTTCCCCTGGAGCATTTAAGTCTCGCGTATAATAATATCACTTATTTACGTCGAGATTTATTCAAGTATTTGCCGAATTTAGCTCTGCTCGACTTGAACGATAATCCGCTGAATCACATTACCCAAGAAACCGAAGTAGCGTTGCATATGTTGAAGAAATTGAAAGTAGGTACCTAGACTACCTGCCAACCTTTTTGCTACTAAACAACAGACGATTTAAACATCTAATAATTTATTTTACGCTTTTTGTCTCAAGGTATTGAATTTAGCCAACGTTGGTATCAGCCATTTGCCTAATCAACTCCTAGAAGCAATACCCATCGAGACTTTGTTCTTGCACGAGAATAATCTCGTCGAAATTCCAATCACGTTGAGCCGAAGTAGTACCATAAAGTACCTGAATTTGAACGAGAATCCGTTAAGGGAGATTAACTCGAGATCGTTTACCAAACTTATACGATTAGAAGAATTGCATTTAAGCGGCATGAAAAATTTTACGAAAATTGACGAAAATTCTTTCCTGTCGTTGATGAATTTGGAATTCTTACATTGCTCGTTTAATGAAAAACTCCACTTCATTCATCCTAAAGCGTTCTCGTGGAAAACCAATCGTAAATTGAAAGAGGTACGTGCGATCTTCGTTTAGGAAAAACATGAAAAAGAAAAGGTACTTGAAAAATTAAAATAGAATGAAAAGTATGCGGTATGGTTAGTGAGTTTAGAGACTGAGCCCAGGGTTGAAATTTATACGTATTGATGCGAGACAGCTTTCGGTGCATTGTGGTTTTTGGTTTGGGCGAGGTAGAGAGATTCAGATTATTATCATACGTGGAATGTGATAGATAGTAAAATATATGTAGGCTCGTATGCTTGGGAACAAAATATGGTTACGAGTAGAATAGGGAAGATGGAAAGAGGTTTGAAGATGTTATGCAGAAGGACGGGACTTGTCGTGGGCAGTTCAACATTTCGTTCGAGCTGAATTTGTCAGACCTAATTCGGTCAAAGATTTTGAATTATAAGTATGCTTATATAAGGTGTCCTATTTTCGGTTGACAAATTATCAAACTTGTAATGATGATTAACTTGACCAAATTGGGACACCCTATAGACATATTCTCGCGTATCATGTTTTTAATTTGATATTGTAATTCTTCATTTCAGCTTTACATGAATCATAATGCTTTCAAAGTATTACCACAAAATTTAATCGATTGGGAAAAATTGGATTCTTTTGATGTTCGAGGTAATCCTTGGAATTGTACTTGCTCCCTTCAATGGCTCTACAATTTGATCGAGCGCAGACAACTTACCAATCCAGAAGCCAATTTTGGAATTCGGTTAGCTTCTAGTTTATTATTATTTTGCAATCACTTCATCAATCATTCCCTATCAATCTAATATTAGAGAATTCCTTGAGGGCAAGTTCGATTTGAGTATTCCACATGAATCCTTTTTTGAGATCTGAAATCTCCTCAAGATATTTATCAGCATTACCACATAGAGGTTATTTTATCAGCTGTCCCAGGTAATTTTTATAACTCATGCCAGCACAGTCTGTCACTTGTCCTCAGAAATTTTCATTTGTCTGAGAATATTTCGTCATGTGTCCTGAGACAATTGTCATTTTGCTATTAGAGATTATCATTTTTTATCAGGGATTGTGTTGTCACAAAATATTTTGTTACTTATATTGACAATCATCATTTGTTTGAGGACATGTTTTCTCTTGTACCCTGAATATTTTGTTACTTGTCCTCAGAAATCGTAATTTTGTGTCAAGAATTGCCATTTATCCCTGAATATTCTGTTACTTGTCCTGGAACGCTATCATTCATTTGAGGACATGTTGTATCTTCACCCTTGTACCCACCTGGATATTTTGTTACTTGTCTTCAAAAATTGTTGTTTGCTGTACAATATTTTTTCACTTATCCTAGGACAATTCTCATTTGCCTGAGAATACATTTTGTCTCAGAAGTTCTCTTTTGTCCCAGAATATTTTGTCACTTGTCCTGAAACAATTATCATTTGCCTGAAGACATGTTGCCCTTTGTACCAGGATATTGTATCACTTATTCTCAGAAACTGCCATTTTTATCAGGAAATGTCATTTGTCCCACAATATTTTGTCACTTGTCCTGGGACAAGTATACCTAATTTGCTTGAGGACATGTTGTCCCTTGCACCTAGGATGTTTTGTAACTTGTCCTCAAAAACTGTCATTTGTGGTAGAATATTTTTCCACTTGTCTCGAGACAATTATCATTTTCATGGAAACATGCTGACCCTTGTATCAACTCATTTTATTACTTGTCCCAGGACAATGTGTCACTTATTCTAGGGCAGTTGTCATTTATAACTTGTAATATGCTACGATCGACCCAGAATAACCCTTTTTAAGTCACTATACTTTATTAGTCATTACGTTATCCTACTACACCTTTGAAAACCCCAATCGATTTTTCAACTTTTAGATGCCGATACCCAGAACAACTAAACCAAAGCTCACTAATATACGCCAGCAGCTATCTGAGATGCTGTTCAGATGAAAATGTCACCGTACTAGGATTATCTTCCAACAGATCCAAAGACTTCATCGTCTGTATGGTATTCCTCGCACTGATATACGTCGCACTACAGATAGTTTACTTCAGAAGAATGAAAAACAAATCCAAACCTCGACACTCAGGAACATCGATCAAGTCAACCGTCAAATATAAACCAGCTCAATCTACAATTTCTTTATGAGCTTTGGTACACGAGGATACAAAATGTTTGGAAAAAAAGACAGAACTGAGGATGAGATAATTATTGAAAAAATCTTTCTAATAAAATGACAAACTTTGTAACACCCCCGATTAACCCTCGAGGCAGTTGTCAGTATTTGAAAAAGGAATAAGGACCAATGTCCGGCTGAGAATGGGCTGTAAAATGATTCGTGAGTACGTGAGAGTATTTGAGAGAAATGCGAATTATTGATTACTTTCGCTTTTTAGAAATTTTGTCAAAGGGTTCGTCTGGTAAGATACCAGATGGCGTTGGGATAACGAGGAATGTAGCGTCGAATTGGACGCTGTCTAGCGAAGGATCCGGATACGAATTGGTATCGAGGATATTAACAGCAAGATATTCACTGAAATGTTGGAATAATTTTTAAGATGTAACGAAAGAGGAAATTGAATATAACTTTTTTCCAATTAAATTATTATAATTTTTGTACGGGTGTTTCAAATGCAGTAATGAAAGTACAGCGATGGAAAAGACTAAAGAGGGAAAGGAGGGATGAAGCCTTAATCTGATCAAATCATAAATACGTAATTTGTTTATGGTTGTATGTTTTAGTTAATTTGTGTGTTTTTTGCTCATATTATTGGAGGAATTTAAAAATGCACTCTTGATTAAGGACATGCATTTTTATGAGGAGTGCTCTATGTAAGTATCTATTTTGAGAAAGAGAAAAAGGGTAGCCAGAAAAACAAATCATATTCATTTTCACGCTTTGGATTTTCACTGAGACTTAAAAAATTTACCCATGTACCTATTTAAAAAAAAATATCAAAATAGCAGCAGTATTATTTTTTTGCTGTTTTCAATGTGTTTTGTAAATAATGAAAGGTTCGAATTACAAGAATCGCAAAGTGACTTTTAAAAAAAGTAGCCATTGTAAAAAAAATCAAGCAATTTTAGTAGGTATAAACTAGCATGAAGATCCCCTCTTTCCCATTGTATTATAGTTTTCAATCCTCTTGTAAATTTAAAGTAGGTATTTAAAATGGCGATTGCATTTAGGCGTCTATAATTAGGTACAGTTACCTCTAATTAAAAACACCTTCGTTGTATCATTAAACGTGACGCCTGAGACAAGGTTAATCCTCAAAACATGAATGACATTAATTAAATTATTGTTGTTCATCTCAAATATGAGAATAAACGAAATAGAAAAATGCTCAGTTGGTGTGGAAATTCGCGTAGTACAGTCGAAAAATGTCTTTTGTACGAGATTTTTACAAAAACGAACACGTTCTGATTACCGGAGGTACCGGATTCGTTGGAAAATTGTTAATCAGCAAGTTGTTCATCAGTTGCCCCGAAATCAAGAAAATCACATTGCTGATCCGTAAAAAACATGGTATCGAGGTGAATACCAGATTTAAAACATTGTTCGATGACGTGGTAAGATTGAAACCATATTCCATGTACCTTATTTACTTATTTTCACTGGATCATTATTCATTAACTCAAGATATCAACGGTGATTAGATATTTGACGAGTTGAAGAAACAAGTTCCTGAATTTCATCAAAAAATCGAACTGATCGAAGGAGATTGCGAACAAAGGCATTTAGGATTGTCACAAATGGATCGGTTCCTGATCACGCAGAACATATCGATTGTTTTTTATTGCGCTGCAAATGTGGAGTTCACTAATGATCTGAAGAATGAGATAATTGCTAATGTGTTTGGTGCTACTGAAGTCATTCGTTTACTCAGATACGTCAGAAATTTGAAGGTAATTGCCTAAAAAAATATGTTATCGTTTGTAAGACACTCGTGAAGAAATTCATCATATTTTTGGTAGTGTTAGGTTTATGTCTCATCGTCATACTCCAATTGCCATTTACCTGTGGTCGAGGAAAAGTTCTACGAGCCAAATATACACTACAAGACGCTTCTGAAATTAACCCAAACTGATTTTTTGAACTCGAATGAAAAATTGTAAGAATATGTTTTTCATTTGTGAACTTTTTGAGTAAATATTTCATTTGAGCCAATCAATCTTTCAGTATACTGGGAGCAGTGGCTTCAACTTATTTTTATTCAAAATGTGCTGCAGAACAAGCCATTCAAGAAGAAGGCAAAGGATTACCTATTGCAATATTTAGACCATCTGCGAGTAAGCTTTCTGATCGAACTGTGCTTTTTGGATACGAACCAAGTTGTATTATATCTTTACTCCAATACAGTCATTTCAACGTGGAAGGAACCTGTAAAAGGATGGACAGACAAAGCTTTTGCCCCTACTGCTATGATGAAATCAATGATCCTTGGTCAAATGTCGTCCATTTTATGTACAGACGATGTGATAGTTGATATGGTACCAGGAGACTATGTTGTGAACGCTTTGATAGCAGTTGCTTGGGATGTGCACAATCGGTAATCATTTGATTGAGGAATTTTGTAGGGTAAAAGGTCCAACCCCTGGCTGGATAGATCCACCAGTCTATGGGCAATCACTTTTTCACACGATGCTGTGCACTTTCTCAAAAAATTTGATAGACCATGGGCTGGTGGATCTGTCCAGGGTCTAGACCTTTTCTCCTATGTTTGGAAATTGATATTCGTAGAAATTTTGTTTTTTCACTTCAGATATATTGGTGAACGGCTTAGTGAACCCAGAGTGTACAATTATACTTCCATGATGGATAATCCTCTCAGGTTCAAACCATTTGTTCAAAGTATTTCTCAAATGGTTCGTCAGAAACCGAGCCAAAAAGCTATTTGGTATCCGACTTTTTGTATACAAAGTACACGATTCCAGAATCGAATTGCTTCGGTATTTCGTCCATGGTTGTTGGCATTTGTGCTGCAATGTTGGAGTAGGATTTTGGGAAATAAGAACATCAAGTAAGTATTTGGCAGGAGTCGTGTTTTTGATGAATAATGGTCTGTAAAACTTCGAAGCAGGATCACTTTATTTGAGGAAACTATCAAATCCACGTTGGACTGGGCAGGTAATCCCATTGACTTTATATTGTAATGGACTGCTAGCGATGAATGGGGCCATTGTTAAATTCTGGCTGAACATCCCACCGCGTTCAA
>FIZU01017349.1:0-20748 GCA_900064475.1 Pseudococcus longispinus | reverse complement strand
ATATGATTTCTCGTTTTTCAAACTTGATTCATAATTTGGCTATCCCCCCCCCCCCCCCAACTTTGAAGATGAGCAACTTGTTCCTCTAATTTTTCTGTTACATGTTAGTGGTACCTAGTTAACTTATATCAAAATCTCGAGTATAAACCGCTACTCACCGAACACCCCGTATACGCGCTATATCTGTGAACGAGTTACCAACTTTCACCTAGGTCGTACTAGTCGTTGAAAACAATGGTGCAAATTGAGAGAAAATGATTTTAACTTAAGTAAATCGAGTAAAATTGTGGATTTTAGTCGATATTTTATCGATTGACCTCCCATTGTCTCGCCTATACTTCCTTTTGCGAGTCTATACCATTTACAACCACTATTCAGAAATAGAATGGATGTTTTTTTTTTTTGTCAAATAACGTACCTATAATAAATAATATTTATGTATGTATCTACCTAGTACCTACTCAGTATGTAGGGCACCTATATATCAAAACCACGCACGTTTCATATAGGTGCGTTTATATGTATTTACTGACGAATAGCGGTTTGTTGACAGTTTTACATTTGGGGAACGTGTATTTTCATCGAAAACAATTGAAACACGGCCAAGAAGGCGTCGAAATCGGCTCAGACGCCGAGATCAGATGGACGGGGCATTTATTAAGATTAGATCCAGACGGTATCAAGCAAGCTTTAACCACGAAAACGACGGTGAGACGAATTCCGACGACGCTTAGCATAGAAAAATTGAACTACGAATCACCTACGATTTACGCGACGATTCGATTTTGACGTTGCGTCCCGTCCCTCTCGTATATATACCTAGTACTCGTATATATAGGTAGTAGGTACTTATCTGACGTCGGTTTCGCAGGAAGCGAGAAATGAAAGATTATTTACGGCGCTGAATATAGATCAAGCTTTAGACACCAGAGACGCTTTTGCCAAAGCCCTGTATAGTTCGCTTTTTACATGGCTGGTTGCTCGAATCAACCATATCGTTTACAAAGGTACCAAAAGAACTTCGGCCATTTCTATACTCGATATATTCGGATTCGAGGATTTCAAAGTACGTATATGTAAAGCGAACCTGCATACTAGCTCATATCTAAGTACCTAGACCTACGTACACATACTTGTGTACTCAAACTTCATACCTGTAAACGAGATTATTGCGTATTTTACAGGAAAATAGTTTCGAGCAGTTATGTATCAATTACGCAAATGAGAATTTACAGTTTTATTTCAATAAACACGTATTCAAATTGGAACAACAAGAATACGCCAAGGAAAAAATCCAGTGGCAGAATATTACGTTTAACGTAAGCGTTTACTTACTTACCTATCTATCTATTTTTACGATGTAGATATGCACAATGTCTAGTCCTTACCACACGTTGTTGTATTAGCTACGTAAATAGTAGACAAGTCAAACATATACCCAAGTATGGACTATATTACTCCATAAAATATTATAAATTCCATAAAACTCAAATATTGCAGCTTAAAACAATTTCAGAATAATATTTTCCAAAAAAAAAAAAAATGATTCTGCGCCAGGAGGCAAAACAGTGCTAAAAATACAAACTATCTCGGTTCTTAGAACTTCTACTGAAAAATTTTCCAAACAAAAATTGTGAATTGAAATGTTTGAAACAATTTTCATTATGATAAAAATTTTGATTAAACCCATCCGTCCCCACCAATTTCAATTTTTCCATTGAAGTGGGTTACTCTGTTTCAAGAAATTGCTCTTCTTTGAAATTCGCCTTATTCGCGTTAGATTTCTCATTACATAACACCATAAAAACATCACAAATCCAATAAAATCCAAATATTGCAGCTTGAAGCTTAATTTCAGAATAATATTTTCCAAAAACACAAAAATGATTCTGCGCCAGGAGGTGAAATGATGCAGGTAATACAACCTATCTCTGATCTTAAAACGTCTACTGAAAAATTTTGCAAGCAAAAGTTGCGAATTAAAATGTTTGAAACAATTTTAATTAAGTATGATGACAATTCTGATTTGACCCTTCCTTCTCCATTAATTTTAATTTTACCGTGGAAGTAGGCTGCTCTGTTTCAAGAGGTAGCTCTTCTTTGAAATTCACTGTATTCATATTAAATTTCTCATTACATATCCTCATAAAACATCACAAAACTCACAAAATTCAAATATTGCACTTTTGGGCAAAATTTCTGAATAATATTTTTCAAAAACACAAAAATGATTCTGCGCCAGGAGGCGAAATGATGCAGGAAATACAACCTATCTCTGTTTTCAAAACTCCTACCACAAATTTATTCAAACGAAAGTTGTAAATTGAAATGTCTAAAACAGTTTTATTCGTGATAAAAATTCTAATTTAACCCATCCTTTCTCAACCATTTTCAATTGTACCATCAAATTGGGGTGCTCTTTCTCAAGAAACTGCTCTCCTATGAAATTCCCCCTATTCGCATTGGATTTTGCATTACGTTACCCAAGAAAACATCACAAATCCAATAAAATTCAAATATTGCAGTTTGAAACATAATTTTTGAATGATATTTTCCAAAAAAAACAAAAAAATGATTTTGCGCCAGGAGGTGAAATAATATGAAAATACAACCTATCTCGGTTCCTAAAACGCCTACTAAAAAAATTTCAACCCAAAAGTTGTAAATTGAAATGTTTAGAACAATTTTCATTATGATAAAAATTCTGATTTGACCCTTCTTTCACCACTAATTTAAATTTTACAATGGAAGTAGGCTGTTTTGTTTCAAGGCTTAACTTCTCTGAAATTCGCCGTATTCGCATAACATTTCTCATTACATATCCCCATAAAACATCGCAAGTATAATATTCAAATATTGCAGCTTAAATAAAACATATTTTCGAATGATATTTTCTAAAAAAAAAAAAAAAAAAATTGGTTCTGCGCCAGGAGGCGAAATGATACAGGAAAATACCACTATCTCCATTCCTAAAATCCCTAATAAAAATTTTTTCAAACAAAAGTTGTAAATTCTGATTTGACTCATCGTTTACCACCAATTTAAATTTTACAATCGAATTAGGGTGCCCTTTTTCGAAATTCTTCATATTCGTGTTAAATTTTTGATCATTTAAATCCATAAAACGTCACAAATCTGATAAAATTCAAATATTGAAGTTTTGGACAAAATTTCCAAATAATATTTTTCAAAAAAAAAACAGAAATTATTCTGCGCCAGGAGGCGAAATGATGCAGGAAATACAACCTATATCTGTTCCTAAAAAGTTTATTGAAAAATTTTCCAAACAAAAGTAGCGAATTGAAATGTTTAGAACAATTTTAATTGTGATGAAACTTTTAAATTGTCAATGCATGCAGGATAATCTACCAGTTATACATCTGCTGTCGAAGAAGCCGGTTGGAATACTTCATTTATTGGACGACGAATCGAATTTCCCAAAAGCGACGGATTCTTCGTTTCTAGAAAAATGTCATTATAATCACGCTCTGAACGAGTTATACTCGAGGCCTCGACTAAACGTTCCGGAATTCGGTATACGACATTTCGCCGGCCCCGTTTGGTATAATGTAGACGGATTTTTGGACAAAAACCGAGATACTTTACGGACTGATGTCGTAGATTTGTTGATTTCAAGCTCATTACCAGTAAGTATCTAACATATGTTCAATGTCCGGCTGAATAAATGACCAGAGTTCGAGTGAATAACACGCCCTTTCGTTTTTCATTTTCATTCAGATGGTTAGTAAGATGTTTACGGCGTTGAGGAATACTTACGAAACCTCCAAAACGTTGAACAAAGCCAATGGAAGATTTGTTACCATGAAACCGCGAACACCCACCGTAGCCGCCAGATTTCACGATTCGTTGCAGCAACTGTTGGAATCCATGTCCAAGTCGGTACCTACCTATATCTATAAACTTACTCGTACCAATTCGCTTTTATTACAACAACGCGCGTACCGCTAATTTCCATTTCAGATGCCATCCTTGGTTCGTACGTTGTATAAAACCCAACTCGGAAAAAGCTGCGATGAAATTCGACATGCCCGTCGTACTCGAACAGCTACGTTACTCCGGAATGTTGGAAACAATTCGTATACGTAAGCTCGGTTATCCAGTTCGAATGAAGTTTTTAGAATTTGTCGGAAGATACAGATACCTTTTACCGACTCGAATGTGCACTCCGAGAGGAGCACCCGCCAGGTACGTGTAAATTAGCAACCTACGTTTACGAACGAAACAACAACAACTCATCTTTTGTTTTCGTCAATTTCCTGCGCAGAGAACTGTGTCATACCATATTGGAAAAACACGGCGAGGATTATCAGCTGGGCACGACCCGCGTGTTCTTGCGAGAAAATCTCGAACGCCAATTGGAGAGAGAAAGAGCTGAAATTTTACACAAAGCCGCCATGATTATACAACGAAACGTCAGAGGTTTCCTGACTCAAAAACGATATCAAAACGCCAAACATAGCGCCATCAAAATCCAATCAGCCGTTAGAGGCTGGAAAGAACGCAAGAAATACGTTGTGTTGAGGAGAGGTGTCATTAAAACGCAGGCATTGTATCGGGGTAGAAAGCAGAGACAACGGTACAATCAACTGAAGGTAAGTGACGATGTACTGTACCGTAATTCGTATAGGTACTTACTACCTAGTTGGTATTTCGTCTTGAAAAATTTATCGATTTCGACCAACAGGAGGAATTAAAGCGTCGAGCCGAATTGGCTAGAGAAAGAGCTCGCGTCAAAGCGCAAAAAGAAGATCAGGAACGTACGTCCAGAGCGATATCAGGAGTTAATCATTTAGATGTGCCGGCCGAATTGGCATTCGTATTCAATAAATTAGAAGGTAATATAGGTATCTACGAAATGGGTATAAGTCGCACAATTTTGGTTACCTACTCATCTTTCTGATGATGGTCGTTGTTTTTTGGTTTATAGATACTCAACCGGTTCATAACGAACGTCAAATAGTCAAAGTAGTGGGACCGGTTGTAGAAAAGAAAGAAATGTACGAATTGCCCGTCGATGTCGATCAACACGTATTTTCTAAATTTACCAATATCTACTTCAAGGTAAATACCTACGTTATCTACCTAATATACCTAAGCTATACCTACCTACCCACATTTCTGGTATTGTATAGATGAAATTAACTTAACCCATACCAATCTACTCATTTTGAATTAATTTTTTCAGTCTCACGTTTGGGGTATGAAACGAGAACCGATTAAAACACCATTCCTACACAAAAATAAAGATTCCGATTACGCGGATTCTTTAGCTTTATTCAAGTTAATTTTACGCTTCATGAACGACGAGTCGTTAACCGATCGCAAAGAACAAGTGTTAGGGGATTACATTTGCTACAAAGGTTTGACTAACGAGAAATTACGCGATGAAATACTTTGCCAGTTGGTCAATCAGACGTGGAGAAACGACGTGCAAGCCAATAACGAAAAAGGCTGGTTATTGATGGCTAGCTGCTTATCGGTCTTTCCGCCGTCGTCCAATTTGTACAAATTTCTTTTAAAGTACGTCTCCGATCACGGGTACAACGGCTACAAAGCGATATGTCAACAGAAGTTATTACAGTCCCATAATCAGTGGGCCAGATTGTATCCGCCTTGTTTGCTAGAATGGAAAGCCAATCGTAAGAAGATACATACTGCCGTGCAGGTAAACGCTTACGCGCTGCAGCCCCCCCTTCCTTTAAAATCCCTCACAATCGGTTCTTGCAATCAAATTTGATCCCCGTATTGATTATTTGACGAATATAATTTTAGGTACAATTTGCGGATGGTGAATCGGTAACCGCTGATTTGAATTCGTGGACTCGATGCGAAACTCTGTGTGAAACTGTGCTAGCCGACAAAGGTATAGCAGAATGCCACGGATGGACTGTCGCGTTAGATAACAACGAAGATCAACGCAATGGCTTGGATTACGTTTTCGACGTAATTTCCGAAATGGAGTTACCTCACGGATTCCCTATCCATAAACAAAATGTTATTCCAACTAGTCAAAAAGTTAGTAAAATTATCTATGCACTTATGTATGTGTCTACCTTCCTACTTACACGAACATGTAGATACTACTCAACTCACTTTTACCGTAAAATTGATTACACAGGCTGAACCGTATTCGACGGCTCGTAGACCAACTGTACCTCCTCCTCAGCCACCAGTAAATGTTACTTCTGTAAGTAAAACGAAAATTAATCGTAGGTACACCTTGTACCGGGTACCTACCTACTTAAGAATAACTTACTAAAATTTCATAATTCGTTTGGCAGAATGCTCAACCGAAGATGCGATCGATTTCTCGCGATCATATAGTCGAATCCGGCCTATCGAGACAGTCTGCTTTGAACGATAGGTATTTCGAAAAAGAAAGCACTCGCTCGCGTAGCTTAGACAACCTTCTGTCTCCGGTAAGTGAAACTTTCAAAAATCATTGTATCGCAGGCATACGAATATATTACTTGAGTGAAGTGAACCTATTCGTTACACCAACGCTTCAACCCGAACGAATGAAAAAAAATAATGAAAAAAACAAGACAGGCGAAAGTTTTTACTAACTCGTATAAAATTCATTTTGAGTGATGATTTCGGTATTTAAAACACTCGCCATTATCGAGTTTTACAATTTATATGTGTTTTTCTATTCGACTCGGTCGGTTGGTACTTGGTAGTGATACGTGCTATGTGCTACGTGTACACATGCAACGATAAGGCGAAAGGCGAAAAAATTTTAATTAAAACGACATCTCGACTAAATACGCGAGAATGGAATAACATCGTGCTATACCAACCAGAACCAGACAACGACGAAACGTTTAAGGAATTTGTCGAATTTAAAACGCTCGTGTACCGAGCTATAAACGCGTAGGTTGAAGTTAAACGATAATATAATCGTCCTCTTGCAAAAAAAAAAGAAGAAAAAAATGGGAAAGGAAAGAAACTACGACTTGGGCTTTTGTATCAACATTTTTAATTTAATTGACAATAAAAAGATGGGTGTATAGGTAATGGAAAAAAAATTGACGCTTTGTGTTGAAATTTTTTCCACCAGACGATTACAACGAAGAACGCGGCGGAGAATCCATTAAAACTGGAGAAATTAGGATTATCGCATAGTCGACTCAATGACAGGTATCACTCGCAGTCGATGGAAAGGATTCAAGAAATGTCGCCCGATATAGACGTCGAATTAAGTAAAGTGGAAGACGATAATTTGGAATCCGTTAGTCAGAGAGGGGAAAACCGGAAGTATAGTTTGACTGGGTTAGTATACTTACCTACGTGCGATACGTGGGTGTAAAAATTGTTGGTGTTTTATTTTGAATAAAAATAATAATAAAAATTAGTTCGTTATTAAGTATACCGTCTGCTCTCTCGCCTTAAACTGAAAAAAAAATGTTTTTATTTGAAACGCCTGTTATTTGTACTCGCAGAGCCTCCTCGGACGTGCTGGGTGTAAACAGTCAACTAGATTTTGATTTTTCCGATTTGGCGCGAAGCGAAGATGATAAAGGAAGTTACATGAAAGGCCATCCGAGGTAAATTATCGTTACGATGAAGCGAAAAGCGTCGCGACACGACACGACACGAAGACGGAAAGGATGAAAAAAAGTCTATTATTAATCGGCGGTGTAATTAATTGCGCGTGTTTCTGACATTTAGATTTATCAAGTCGCAGTACGCAGGAAAACGCGCCGCTCCTGGAAGCCATTCGAGTCGGGCTCAAATTGAAACGAGATATTCGGCTGATAAATCTGACGTCGGAGTTAAGAGTTCGGCACTTTCGGATACCAGCGAAGCTCCTTCTTTAGGTAGGTATTTTTTTTAAACTTTCGTATTCGTTTTCGTGTATCCAATCCACGTACCCATAATTACCTACCTGTTGACGCACGCGAGATTCCTACGCTTAATTACTTTTAAAATTGACCATCGATATCGAATGGGCTGCTGCTTAGCCAATACTTTTACCCTTTACTTACCTACTATTAATCGTCATATCGTCGCGCGCAGCTTCCCACGTTAGAAGAGTTCGTGTTCCGTCGCAAGCCTCCGACGTGGATCAATTTCTCGACGATTTATTCAATCCGGTTTTGGATCAGTTGTCCGACGCTCGATCCTTGGCTGCGTCGATCAAAGGCACCGAAACCGATTTCGAAGAATTACTTTCGCGACCGAGTGTATTGGCTAGCCGTATTAAAGGCGGAGGTAAAGGAGTCGGTGGAGTTGGCTCGCATCAAGTAAGAATTCCTATATGTTTAGTTGTGCCTAGATATGTATGTACGTACGTATACATTGCGACTTACTTTTGTCGATTTTCTGCAGACGAGCACTCAGAGCCCCACGTCCGCGTCGTACAGCTTCAATCCGATGGTCAGCTCACCACCGTCAATGATACCAGGATTGATATCACCGCCGTCCTTACTAATGCCTTCGGTACCATTGTACAACGCGCAAGGAGCCGTATCATTGGACGCTGCTACAATGGCGCAGGGATATATGCCGGTGCCTATTTATAACATGCAAGGTAAGCGTTGTCTTGCTAGGTCTGCATCCGATTCGTAGGAAATAAATTTGATATACGGTGTCGCGCGTTTTGGTTCACCAGATCAATCTCAATCCGGTGATCCGAGTGTGTTCGCTTATCAAGCGAATTTGCAACAGGCTTTTTTGCAATCAGCTATGGCGCAAAATATTCGAATGCAACAGCAACTACTGGCTCAAAATCAAGCTTTCCAGCAACTTTTACTGCAGCAACGTATAAGCGTACGTATTACGTGCCGCGTTAATTACCCGCTAACTTTTGAAATCCAACTTGTTCTCTTAACGATATGTACCTATTTGTACTTGTGCAGCCGAATGAAAACGGTACTCCGCAAAAAGGTAACAAATCAACGCCAATATCCAACGCCGCCAATAATCATCATACGCAAGTAAGTCGATACCAATCTATTTTCGAAAATGAGCCCATTCCTAGGTACCTACTATAAATGTTAATCGTTCGAAATGACGACGCAGATATACAGATCTGGCTCACCGCATTCTACTTTTACCAACGTTCTTTCCGAATTGAAAAGTCGAAAATCGTCGGCCGAGTCGAATTCAAAGGTAAATAGGCGCAAACAGCTTAACTATTATTATGCCAATCCGGTACGTAGGTACCTATTTGTAAGCATCATTTTCCGATTACCCATTCGAGTATTTGCACAGTCTGTCGTTCCGCCTCCACCGCCGTTACCGCCGCCACCCGAACTCATAGATCCTAGCGAGACTAGACCATTTATGGATCCGTACGGTAGGGCGAAAACCGTTCGCATCGGAAAATGGAGATGGCCTCCTCCAAAAGATGACAACTCGCAAGACACCTCATTTATACAGTTTAAAATGAAGCAAAAACGCAAACATTCTCACGTAAGTCGAACTACTTACTTAAATACGAGGTACTTGATGCGAGTAGGTACCCCATGTAGGTACCTACTTACCTACGTCGCGTAAATATATACACCTACGTTTGTACGTAGCCGTCTATTTGTATTAAGCGTGATGTATGATGTTCTCGCAGGAGTTGGGAGACGGCGAAGTAGGAATCGAATGGGAAGAATACGAAATATCGACTGAACAGTCGCTTCCGGTTCAAGGACAGAATCAGTCGAGCGCCTCGAAACATAATCAAGTTGAAATTCATCGTTCTTCGTACAAGTAATAAATTACTAGAAATGCTTGTCGATGTGGCGACCACCGCGCCGCGCGTCGCCCTTCCAATATAACTTATCGTATAGTTTTTACGCGTCCGTCGGCATATCGTTAAAAGCCTTTTTTACTCTTTTTTTTTCCCTTTCGTCGGCATAATTATTTCGTGCTCATATTTTACTACGCATCTGCTGTATCTTGTACTAAGTAGGTACATACGCTTATGTTTGCAGATCCTTGGAAGTTGGTTCGTCTCGACCGAGTCCCGGTAGTGTGGGAAAACTGCGAATTAGCAACGAGATGAAACATAAATTAGAACTTGTAACTGCCAATCATAGTTTAAGATCTACCGGTAAGCCGCGTCCTCCAGCTATTCCAAATATGCAGGGTAATCAGACTGGTAAACTGGATTCCGATAGAAGATTATTACTGCAACAACAATTGGGTAGGTGTACATTCCCTTCGTGTAAAATTATAATCGAATTTCAAATTCGATTTCAAATGCAATTGGTACCTACCTACTTTCCTGAAGCTAAGACGTTCGTGTTCATCGCGTGCATGTAGCTGTTACCTACTTATAGATGAAATTTTATGGAAAATGTTTCAGCTGGAAGATGGGGAAGCGTTGACAATGTCGATAGTAGAACGACCTCTAAAGAAGATCGATCCGAAATTCAACAAAATAACGTTAGAAATCAGGTAAATACCTAGTTACCGGTATAGCCATTTCAATAGCTAGCTATTTAATTGAAAATTTACTAGCATATGATATACTTTAGCGACGAACGAACCTGTAAAAAACGTCACAAAATTCCGCCAAAAAAATCCGTGACGCTGACTTTTAGACATTTTGTCAGATTTTTTGCAACTTGGAAAAATGTTCAGATTTCCACTGGCTTTTTGGACTTGGAAAATTTTAGAGATAATGCCAACTTCTAGATATTTTATCAGACAAACAATTTTGACTTTTCAACTTGGAAAGTTTTAGAAATCACGCTGACTTTCCAACATTTTGTCATTGCCAGATTTTTTTGGACTTGAAAATTTTTTAAGAATTCAAATGAATTTTTGGACTTGGAAATTTTCAAGAAAAGTTCAAATCAGAATATTGTCAGACAGCTTTTTACCTAACGCTGACTTTTAGACATTTTGTGAAATTTTTTTAAACTTGCTGACTTTTAGACATTTTATCAGACGTTTCTGGACTTGAAAATTTTTTCAGATTTCCAACGATTTTTTGAACTGGGAAAACTTCAGAAATTTTGACTTTTTCAATTTTGAAAAATTTCATCAAGTGTCGTCAGTTAACTTTTGAACTTGGAAAAATTTAGATTGTTTCAAAATTTGACTTTTGAACATTTCACGAGAAAATGAGACGTGATAACGATGGGTCCAGCTTTTTGAACTTACCTATAATTAGATAAAGTCAGTTATTATACCTATATGTTAGTTTGGAATGTGCACTATACACGTAGTTTGACATAGGTAAGAGCATATCCTATGTTTTACACTTTCGTGGATAGTATGAAAATAAAAATGATCAGGGGGTCAAGGAGGAGGGGGTTCATCTCACATTCTCCACATCGATTACAATATCGTACATGTTTCATTTTACAGATGGATCGAATGGAAAAACCAAATCAAAACACTGGCCGGAGACCTCCTCCACCACCCATCGTACCTCACCCACCTTCCAGAACGAATAGTTTTTACTCTCATAACAAGTAAGCACATAATGCAATTCACTCGAATCAATCGAATAGCAGGTTTTTCACTCTTCATTTAGAAATGTCAGCAGTGATGAAACAACCCGAAACTTTAAATGTGTTTATACAATATCCAAAATTAATCAATATGTGTACATTCTCGAGTATTAGCTCCGGATTTCTAAAAAAAAATTAGTGATAGGTATCGGCGCGGTGTGCTGATACATTTTAAAATTAATTCTTCGTTGTACGAAAATACTGAAATATTAATCTTAATGTAATACGATAGTATACGCGATTTCAATCAATATTTTATTACATTTCTCAACACTACTAATACCTTACCTACTCTGTGTACCCTATTAGCACATCGCCAAGTCTAATATTATTAATACATGTAGGTAGGTACTACAGGTACCTATGTAATACGTAGTTTAGATACTTAACTAGGCGACTTTTACGTGTTGGAGAAATTTTTCGTAATATAAAAGTTTTTACGTTGAAGGGGGAGAAATCGACGACGGCGACGTTGAAAGTAACGCGCCAAAAACGCCGATAGGAAGGGCACAAGCTGGGGAAAGTTTATACGCGCGTTCCGAAAGCTTAGCGAGGGCGTTGTTAGCGCTATTTTCATTAAAGATGAAATTGTGGTCGGACGAGATTACGACTTTGTTACGTCTGCTTTTATTGCGAAACTGCTAAACATATTCGCAAGAAGCAACGTACCTATCTTACACGTATATATCTATATATTTTTACTTAATACACATACCTACCGTAGGTACCTATTTTATTACGGTAATATATTTTACGTGGCGAGTTTTCTTCTTCTTCGCGCCATTCTTTTTCTTCTTTTTAAATGTTGTAAATTACCATTCGAACCGATTTGACATTATTTTATTATGTAACTTATAATTTTTTAGTCGTTTATTTTTTTTTTTTTTTTGCACGTTTATTCATTTCTTTATACGTTTTCTTCGATAGCAATATGATTCCTCCGCCTCCTGTGCAACCCATGTCGAGGGAGATGTTCGATCAGAGTATGTTTAATACCGGGCCCATTTCCACTCATCATTCCGAACATGTAGAACGTAAGTATATTGGTTCTTCGTCTTCGGCGTTTTCATATAAATCGAAAAACTAACGACCTTTTGGTCTCGTATTATCTATATTCCTAGTGGACGAATCGCCAGAATTCTTAACACCCGTTGAAGCTTTATCCAATAATCAAATGCTGCAAGAAACCAATCAGTCGACTGTTTTGTATAATACTACGAACGGCGTTCATATTACTTACAACAGAGTTCCGTGGAAACTGAATATACGTAAAGAAGTAAACATTTTGAAATTATAATTCACCTATCTACTTTAATAATCGCGGGGAAAAAATTATAACGGTAGGACCTTTTCGTACGGATAACCGATATAATTTTAATTACAGGTATTTTCACCTAAAGAGACTACATCGAGTCCGTTAGTTTTGCATTTGATATTTTGTCAAATCGTTAACGACGTTTTAACCAAAAATATGGCCAGAATTACGAATAACGAGAAATCTGAAATGTTGCAGGTAAAATTTTTACTAATCAATTTGTATTTAACGACCTCGAGTAAGTACTAGGTACCTACCTGCTCGTATGTTGGTACGAGTATTTACGGCTTTCGCAGTTATGAGCAAGTACATACCTATGATGTACCTTGGGTTGAGATTACGTACATGTGCGATGGATGGGTATTAAGCTACGCTCTCATTAAATTAGTTTAGGTATATGCCTTCTCAATTTTCACGTTTATTACGTACCTACGTAAATATTAACTCGCATAGGCCCGATTCGCTAAAAAATACATACGGGTACAGATACCTACCTAGGTAGGCCTACCTAATAAACTGATTAATTAAAAACACTTCTTATCTACTAAATATGCGCGTCTATGTTGCCGTGTTTAGTTGCTGGAAAAATACGATATAACCGTCAACAATATGCATTCGAATCAACATAAAGCCAGCACCAAACGATCCGTTATAGAAGTAGCACAACATTGGTTGTTATACTTTTCACGAATATTCCCGGTTTCGGTAAGTGTTCTTATTAATTAGTATAGCGTGTCTAATTGAATTTATCAATTCTATATGTACATAAATACATATAAGAAGTATACCGTAAGTGTTTTTACGACCACGACTACGACTACGATTAACGCGGTAGGTAGATACTTTCAATAAAATTCGATCAAGTCGAATTGCGCTATTTTTGTGCATAATCCATAGACGTGAAAATGTCTTTAACAGGTCTATGTAGGTACCTATCTACTCGATAAATTTGAGTGTTTTAATTTAAAAAAATTGAATGTAAGTACAAGTAAAATAGGTATTTTTGAGTACGCAGGAGCTATCGAATTAAATCCTATAGGTACAGTACAAGGTGCCCCGTGAGTGGTGTAAAATACAAATACTTGAGATTTGGATATAACCATGGTTCCTCTATTTTATGAGAAAAAGCAATACGTCAGCAGTTTGCCAATTTTTAGAATTTAAGGGGACAAATTTTGTTATTGTGATTTTCTGTCTATCATCAAAGCTGAAGGGGAAAACTTACGTCTGACATTCTAAGTAAATTCAAAATTTCGACCAATTGGCAGTTTTACATATGTTTTTCTATTTTTAATTTTATTTAGCCCCCTCCGTTTTCACGTTACGCAAAAAATCATCGTAACAAAATTTGTTCGGTTTTTAATGCACTATTTATTACCTATATTGAATTTTTATTTTTACTATGTTTTTGTCTCGATGTGCTTTCATAACCCCTCCAAATTTGAAATTAGACAAAAAGTTATGAGAAGGGAATTTGTTCAGTTTTTATTTACTACTCACTCCCTCGATTGAAAATTAATTTCACTTGAATTTTTTGAAAGTGCAGCTTGATCATCGTAACGTTTTTTCTTAGTGGTACCTACTGGTACCCGGTTATATGCAAATATCTAGTGCATACCATCATTCACCGGATATCCCGTGTACAGTGAGTAAGTAGGTAGGTACCTATCGTTCGTAGATGATAACGATTTCTTGTCGACTGCCTAATCTTATAAATTTTTCCGATTTATATTGAAAAAATTTCTCTACGAAAATGATGTAGAAGCGTAGCGATCCACAGTTGTATCTAGTAGGTAATTGTGAAAAAAAATCGAACGAGGTAAAAAAAAATCCCGCCTCGTCAGTCGCATTGGTGATGATTGAAACCGGTAGATCCCATACCTATAGTAATCTCGGCACTACACTCCGTTAACGAATACGCGAAGTTAATTAATTTTCAAATTAAAAACAGACGAAAAAACGATCGCAGATTTTCACTTTATCGAGTACCTATAAATTTTTAATTACTTACTACCTTTGCGTTTCCTGCGAACGAAAATTTCCTACACGTAAACTCGCAACAGCGTTGCAAACGAAGGTTAATTACCGATGTCGAAGAAACAAACATAGTGCGTATAGCAGTACGTCTATACATCTCTCTCTCTCTCTCGCTATCTTACCTGCCGCATAAATATACGAGTTAGTTGGCCAAGCTACCTATATATCTACAGAAGAGGAGAAAAATATATACCGAGACCTACTCACTCGCACATAGCGAGGCAAAGTGCGAAGAGTGAATAATATAAAAGTAAACGTTCCGAATGAAGGAACACGGTCGCACAGATTATTTGCGAGTGATTTCGATGTTATCGTAGTCGAGCGTTAAACGCCGCCGTTTGTTTGTGTGTACTTGCTTCTGCCTCTCTTTGAAAACAATGGAATAAAAGTGAGGTTGCTGGATACGAGTACCTATTTTCAAACCTGACTGGAATTTCGTTTTTTTTTCTCGCTCATTTTCGTCGATAGTGCGGTTACGAAAACCCAGATGTACAATTATTAGGCATCACCCATGTTGGAATCAGATTGGCCAAGGTGGAAAACAATAAACTCAAAGTTCTACATTCTGTTCTGTAAGTACCTTTTGATTTTCATTCGTGTAATGTGTATTAAGTTTACGTACCTATCTATTTGCTTTTTTGATCGGTTTTTTCATCGCGGGCAATCTTACCTACCTCCGAACCGTTATACCTATGCTTACTACTTATTCACCTAACTAGGCTGATTTCAAAAATTATACACGTTTACTTACCTACCTATGTTTTTTTCATCTTCGTAGATTAGACGAAATTGCCGAAATAATCGCTGGAAAAGGAGGTAACTCTTTGGAAATATTTTTGATTTCCGGCGAATGCTTCTCCGTGTACACTTCGGGATGTCGAATGATATACGCTATGTTGAATGCATTCCTTAGGGAAGCTGGTCCTCCTGGTAGAATGCAACGAGTCGTAAGTATACATACGCACTGCCTTATTTTTTAGAAATCTACCTGTTCGCCCAGATGCCTACTGATTGCGAGTTGCATATGACGCAAATATGAAAAAACGTCCTTCCTTTTCATTTAAACTTTAATTTTTGGTACACCCGTCATCTCATCATTTTTATTAGCTACATGGCTCCGAGTCTCTTTCCGACCACCCAACATTTTCTTCCATTAGTCCTTACCAATTTTTGGCAGGATTTACCCCCTTCTCGTTAGGTACGTAGAATAGGTTTCTACACTGACAGGTAACTCGAATAGGTACTGACTGCCCTATATCATATCACCTTCTTATCAGTACCTACTTTTATTTCGTGAGAAATATTTTTAATGGAATTTTCAAATGTTTCAGGATGACAGAATCAGGCCCGTGGATCAGAAAGGTTAGTAGATACGTATTACGTACGTAGGTATTCGAGTTTTTAATTTTTTCGATTAGCAAACAAAAAGTTACTAAATATTGAATATGTGACTTTGAATAGGATGGCATTCGGATAGAGTTCACGCTTCCAACCCTGTGACTAACGATCGACATGTAAGTGATGCAAAAATACTTACCTACGTAAAGGCACTTACCTAGTGCAGCTGGACCTCCCTAAATTTTGATGAAATACTTTACTCATTAGCCTACTCGTATGTGTTTCAGCTGACCGACGACGGAAAACACTCGTTATTGCAGTTTGCCATGTATCATTTCAGAAAAAGTAGCGAGAAGTACGTAATCTTATTTCAGTATTTCGGGCAAGCGAAGAGTACGAAGCGAAAGACGAACGAATTGAAACGCGTCTAATTTATTTTTCATAGATTCGAAGTTCTAAAGACGGCAGACGGTGAAATAAACGGATCGTTGAAAATTTTACAGAATAATAAAAAAGGCGATTGGACGTGGAAAGAGCAGGTAGGGGTAAAAGCAACGCGAATTGCGAGCAACTTTTTGTCGCGGCGTGGTGGAAATATTTGCCAGCTCGTGACACGTAAATATTAATTAACGCTTCTGGTTTGGAATATAGGTGGATCTAGTCAAATATACGACGATATGTATAAGCGAGTCTCTACTCAAATTAGATCCGGAACTTAATCGTTTGGCTGTCGAATGTTTCGAATGTATAATGAGATATATGGGCGATTTACCTATAACACCGGAGCTGAATGAAGTGAAATGCGTTTATACCATATTAATGGTGAGTAATTAACGGTCGCGAATCGAAACGTTGCGTGAGCAATTTATCAAAATGGCACGACGTATACGATTAGGTATTACGAGTGCGGATATCTATTCGGGTATACATTGTGGCGCCTGGCGCGTGGGTGTAGGTATATTAATCGTCGAAGAATTTACCATTCTGCTTTCTCTGCTTCTTTATCCGCAGCATTGTCATAAATACGAGAATTTAAGGGACGAGGTGTATTGCCAATTGATGAAACAAACGACTAGCAATAAAACCGACAGTTGTCAACGCGGCTGGAGATTGCTCAGTATTGTGGCGGCGTATTTTATGTGTTCGGAAACATTACGAC
This sequence comes from Pseudococcus longispinus, assembly GCA_900064475.1. Lineage (NCBI taxonomy): Eukaryota > Metazoa > Arthropoda > Insecta > Hemiptera > Pseudococcidae > Pseudococcus > Pseudococcus longispinus. The sequence continues at coordinate 3,419 of FIZU01017349.1, read as the reverse complement.
CGTTTTTATTGAAATATTTAGAAACTGCGGCATACGATAAGCGAAGAGCCTTTCACGGTAAGCTTGCGATATAGAAAAATAGTACACGCGTGTATTTACCCATCTTTCTATCGCTTACGTCTAGACGTAACCTACCTATTACCACGTAACTACCCTCGCCTCGGCTCGTATACGGAGGAATTCGGCGACAACCGACAATGGTGCGTGGCTCTCTCTACTACCCTTCTGATTATTTCGTTTAAATATTTTAGGAACTGCCAACGTATGTTTGCAAAATCTACGTAAAACTTTGAGATACGGTGGTCGTAAAAATGTACCCAGCGTAGAAGAAGTGACAGCGGTCAGCGCGGGACGTAATTCCAAAAGGCAAATGTATCGACTGCCCGGCGGCAGCGAGACCGTAATTAATACCAAGTCGACGACCGTGGTCGACGATATCATATCGGAGATGTGCGCTTTGATAAATGTTGATAATCCTTTAGAAATGGAGGAATTCTCGCTGTACTGCATCGTGGAAGGTGACGCCTTCACGATGCCTTTGGCTCGAGAAGAATACATACTCGATGTTACCACTGAATTGCAGAAAAATCAACAAGTTAGTTGATATTCGAAATTTAATCGATAGAAGCCTATAAGCAGGTATATTTGACGATGCGGGTTGCGTTTCGGTTTCAGGTGTTCTACTTAATATTCTGCCGATCCGTTTGGTATTTCCCGTTGCGACTGGATTGTCATTTATATGTGCAAGTTCTGTTCAACCAAATAGCTCCCGATTACTTGGAAGGTCTTTTGTTGGTTTTGCCAAACGAGCAACTTCCTGAAGAACTGGTGGTAAGCGCATTTCAAATTTACACTTATAACTCGAATAACAAGATGAGCACTTTTCTGAAAAATAATTTTGTGAAAAGAAACGTTAAAATTTTACTAAAAAGTGTGAAAAATGATTTTATGGCGTACCTATGATTTTAAACATCTCGATGAAAGATTTCGAATGATATTGCTAAATTTTCGAACAGAATATTTTTTTTGCTTCCAAGTTTTAAAATTTTTAGTTTTCCAAAAACATTCGAATATGTCACTTCAAAAAAGACCCACAATCTTTTTGAAGTGACACATTCCTTTGTAACTAACAATTTTTCGGTGATGGTTAATTTCATTTTAGCATACGATATGATTTTACTATGGGTAATTCCGAGAAAAACCTGACGAGCGAAATTCACTCACAAAAATCCGTAATACTGCCTTTTAGATATTTTGTCAGACTTTTTGGACCTGAAAAATAACGAGAAAATTTGAAATATCACGTCTTTATAGATTTAAAAAGTGCTATATCAAAAATAAGTTATAATTTAATCGATCGAAACATTATCGACGGTCGACTAGCTATAACTTACGTGCAAACCTACTTACACGTGTTTGCCATAATCGTTTTTTTCAGTACGAAATCGCCAAATTGGCGGCTTTGCTGCATCGAGCAGCCGATATGACTCATCCACCTACAATGAAAGAAACCAAATTCTTGCTACCTAAACCCGCCCTAGCTCAACGCGACATTAAACCTCCGCAATGGGTACAAATGGTTCAAGCAAACTGGGCTCAAGTTGAAATGATTCATAGTATTCAAGCTAAAGCTCAATTATTAGGTAGGTACTTACCTAATTTGGTAAAACTGGGAATTTTTTCAAAAAAATAAATCCCGTCATCGTAATTTTTGAAATTTATAATTTTTTACAGAAATGCTCAGCAAGTGGCCGCTGTTTGGATCTAGTTTTTTCGCTGTGAAACGAGGTGGTGACCAGCAAATTCTGTCTTTGAATAGATACGGAGTGAACTTCTTGCATATTGATACACACGTAAGTTGACGACCGGTGAAGAAATATTTGTATTGTATGACACTCGTGATTGTAAACCGAAACATAATCGAAAACGGATCTTCTCGATCTGTTTTCCACACGTACTCGTTAACTGAAAATTACCTACTTATTTACTCGAGTATCAACTTATAAACAAAATCATCCGTGTTCTTGATCCAAGTATGGAAAGAGCTTGTTAATTCTGATAAGCTTAGAAAATAGGTATGTACCTTATTGGTATCGGATGCCTCAATAATTTTGACGCTTTCTTCGAGCTTTTCCCAAAGGAATAGTTGGGAATTTATAGTTAACGGGACACCCGGTATTTATATACTTAATTTTAATACCTACTATGTAGGTACCTACTTTTCTACCAAGATACTGTAAGTTGATAAGCGACGAGAATCTATCATGCGCTTCATATTATGCGACTTTTCATGTGCAGGAAACGCTGTCCAGTGTGCCATATAACGAAGTTATTTCTACTCGCAAAGTTAGAGCGGAGTCGGGTACTTTATATTTAGAGTTGAAGTGTGGAAACCTCTTCCAGCAAAGAGTGGCTCGTTTGCAAACTGATCAAGCTCACGAAATATCGAGATTAATTAGACAATACATGAGTTTACATCGTCGTAAGTATTTTGTAAATGACAAATTTTCCGAAACCTTTTTGCTAAAAGTGGGTTGGTAATTGATCTGTAGGCTCGTATAGCTAACTTAAGTACCTACTAATATATATTTTTTTTTTTTCAGAAAAATTGGTGGTCCACTAAGCTTTGTTTAAGAATAATTTTTTTTACGTTATTTAGATTTGGAAAGTTTTCATTTGATAAACTACAAATAATGTTCGACCAGTATTACCTTACAACAGTATTTATATTTTGTACTTTGATAGGGTTCTGACGTTTTTTTAAAGCGTAAATTTTGTTTCATTTTTTTATTTATCGTGTTTTTTTTTTAATTAAACGATTCATTTTGCTCTATTTTCTTTCATATTTCTTATATTATCATTTATGAATCATTCGTACTTATATTCGTAGGTCTACATGGGTAATTTATTTATTCCGGAAGAAGCAGGTAATTAAAAATATATTGACCAGAACATTTTCCAAAAAATTTTCCAAAAAATAGTTCTCATGCTCACTCCCCGCTCTCTCTTAAAAAAACGTACAAACAAAAACACTCTCGTGTTAAAGTAAAGATTAGCAAAAGCTGCAATACTGTAAAAAAAGGCACTGCATCATGCATGTAACGAAGCATTCTGATTGGTCGAAAACTTTCATCACCAATACGAACGTTAAAATAGAGGACAGATTCAAAATTGTCGGATTCGACTCTGTCACCGGCCTAAATAATTAGGCTTTTACGCTTATGCGGGTTGCATACTTCTTTGCCGTTTGGTTTGGCCCTTATTCGTATCAATTTTTTTCTATTTCTTCAAAATAACTTGAGAAAGAAGTGATTTTGGAAGTTCATCATAATAACTTGTTCGAAAGAAGATGAAGTAAGCTTTCTAATGATGTAATTACTTTTTGTTTTTGTGCAAGTTTATAAATCATCGTATTTTAG
>FIZU01017334.1:0-11031 GCA_900064475.1 Pseudococcus longispinus | reverse complement strand
CTGCACAATTCCAGTTTGCAACTAATTTTTTGTTTGACGGGTAGCCATTTACTGCTAAAAAGTGAATAATTTCTACACTACGATAGTCCGACCATATTAGCTGCATATTGGCGAAAAATTTCAGCTGCGCAACTAATTTTATGTTTGACGGGACAGCTCCCTTACTACAATTCGAATATTATTTTATTTTTTATATAGGCTTAGTTAAGTAGGTATCTAACTATATGATTCGTAGGTAAAATTTGAGATTAGTTACATTACATCTACCGGGTGTTTCATTGAAAGTTTCGAATATGAATTTTTCCAAGTCCGAAAAGTCCGTTGAATTTTCTGAAATTTTTCAATTCTAAAAAGTCAGATTGATCCAATATAATTTTTGTCTTACAAAATTTCTAGAAATCATTATGATATCTGAATTTTTTTCCAAGTCCTCGTTTGAACTTTCAAAAATTTTGTCAGTCAAAAAGTTCATAAACTTGAAAAAAAATTCAGATTGGTGTAGTATAATTTCTGTCTGACAAAGTCCAAACAGTCGCTTGAAATCTCAAAAAAGATTTCCAAGTTCAAAAATTGAAGTTAAGCCTAATGTTCGACAAAATGTCTGAAAGTCATCGTTGAGGAATTTTGGGCCAGAATTCCAAATTTATTCAATAATGTCTGAAAGTCAGCGTGATTTTTCATTTTTTCCCTAAGTCCCAAAAAGTCGTTTAAAATATCAAAAAAATTCTAATGTGTGAAAAAATGTCAAAAAGTCAATCTCAAAAAAAAGTCAAGAATCTCCGAAATTTTTAAGTCCAAAAGTTAAGTCAAGTCACATTAATTCAATATAATTTCAGTCTCCTGACAAAATATTTTTTTCCAAATCCAAAAAGACAAGTAAGTACATGTGTAAAAAATTGTCTAAAAATCAATCTCAAAAAAATTTCTAAGCCTAAAAAGCTCGAAAAAAATTGAAGTCCAAAAAGTCCCCGTCATTTCCGTACTATCCGTGAAATTATAAAACATAGGATATGCTTTTTTGGTATTTTAATTTTTCAAGTCTAAGAAGTCATTTGAATTCTGAAAAATTTTCCGAGTTCAAAAAAGTCAGACAAAATATCCAAGAGTTATCATAAAAAATTTTTGTGAGTGAATTTCTTGATGGAATTTTTTTGAAAAATTTTCGAAATCCAATTTCAAATACAAAAAGTCAGCCGAACTCTGAAAATTTTTCCATGTTCAAAAAAGTCTGACAAAATGTCTAGAAGTCATCGTCGGGGAATTTTGTCAGGGAATTTCGTCGCCGAATTTTTGTCTCGTTTTTCACAGAATTATTCACGGTAAAAGCAAATCTTTTAAACTAAGAGGTACTCAGAGAAAGTAAAGTGGGGTTAGACTCAAAATTTAATAAAATTTCAACTTGAATAACAATGTGTCCTATTTTGCGAGTAGCAAGGCGTGTAAAAACATTGAACTTGAGTTTTATCGTTAATGAACGCAGGTACTCCTTCTGTTCTAAAGGTTGGCAAATTTTCATATACGAGTTCAATTTGAGTTGCTTTGACGAAACATCCGGTACTACAATTTAATGGCACCACGGTCGCGTTGAACTTTTGATCAATGTTACATCAAGGATCATCACACGGAGCTAGAGCATATTCTCCAGTTTTTGTATCAATAAAAACGCGTCTATCATGAGTAACAGCATGAGTTATGATATTGTAAGCATCTGGTGGAACGTAAAATTTTCTCCAAGCGCCTTTGGTGTATGCATAAGCATATTGTCCAGAATAAATCCCAAATGCTCTTAGGTGAGTGTGATTTCTGATTTCTAGGCAATCGCTGCATAGGCTACGATTGGCATTCACCAGCACCTCGTTAAATATAAATAATTGTGCTATTAAGCCAATGTAAAATAGGAGTTTAGCGAAAAGATCCATTTTCCAAATCGTTTTTACTTCGGAGAACCTGAAAAAAATATAGAGAGATGTGGAGTTCAGTTAAAAATATTTCAAATAGTAAAGTGAAGCCAGTTTACTTTATTTTTAGAGTGAAACTTAGACGAACCAATAAAAAATTTCAAAATTTTCATTAAACAATGAATAATGATAAATCTTGATAAAATTCACGGATGTTTTTCCAAACTGCCTCATGTGAAGTCAAAATTGCAAGTACCATGGAACAAGGCTCGATAACCTGATATTATCGTATACAGAGTGTTCCAGTAACAGTGCACCGCCTTCAAACCAGAGATACAGCTACCCAAACTACATAAGTGTAAAATATGTATAGTTGCCGACCTCTGGATTTGAAGAGGCAAAGGTGTGCCCTAGTCCTAGTAGATATTTCAAAACGTTGTAACTCCGCTGGTGATACAGATAGGCAAATTTTTTTTGAAGCTTTCTTGTTGAAATTTTCAAGCTCTACAAAATGAGTTATATTGATGTTTTACCTAACGCTAAAATTGAAGGAGCTACAATGATTTGGAAAATTTTTAGGCTTCATAACTGCTTCAATTTTCAAGTTATACAAAAAATTTAAAGAATCATTTTTTGTTGAGTTTTTTGAGTTCTACAAAATGAGCTAATAATTTTTAGCGTAACTTTAAAATTGAAGGAGCTACAACCATTAAAAAGATAAAAAGTGACATTATATTCTCAAAATTCAATTTTTTCTATTTAAAATTTTTTCAAAATGTTCTCTTATGTTTTCAAATTTGAAGTTTTGCAAAAAATTATTAGCTCATTTTATAGAGCTCAAAAAGCTCGACAAATAATGGCTCTTACAAAATTTTGCATAGCTTGAAAATTGAATGAGTTATGAAGCCTACAAATTTTCCAAAGCATTGTAGCTCCTTCAATTTTACAGTTAAGCAAAACATGGATATAACTCATTTTGTAGAGCTTGAAATGTTCTACAAGAAATTAAAAAAAAAATTACCTATCTATATCATCAGCGGAGGTAAGCGTTCTGAAAAAAACATCTTCATTAGTGCGTAATTTTGCCCCTTAAAATGTTGGAGTCGGTGAACAACCTTACCTTTCGGTGGTTTGGGTAGTTGCATCTCTGGTTTGAAGATGGTGCTCTCTGCTCGAACATCTTGTATTGCAATTTCATACAAAATCGAGAAACTTATTTTCAATTTTTTAAAAATCATTTTGTGTAAAAAAATTTCAAGTCAAAAATACTCAATTGTGAAAAATGGGCAAGAAAAATATAATTTTTTTCAGAGCACCTCTGAATGAGGTTACCAAAATGTCCGTTAGAATTGTTAGAAAGCTAGAAATGTCCGTTTGACCTTGAATAAATGCTTCAATTTTTTTTTCAATTACATAAATTACCCTTGATACGTCTATTATCTCTGCAGGTTTGAAACAAATTGGTTGAAAACTACCAAAAATATAAATTTTCAGCGAAAATCCAAGTTTACCCCCTCTCCTCACCGAGGGTTAGGGGTTAAATATCACTAAAAATTTTGTCACGGGGTTTTAGACCAAATGAGGACTAACTGGCCTCTGGATAATTTCAAATTAGGTGCTTCGGGCCAAATCACCCCAATAACGGGCTATGCTCTTTCTAAGAATTTTCTATTTTTTTTTGTTCCATAAACAGTAAATAAAGTGATTAAGTATTTAGCTGCATACGTGAGTAATTGTTACAGGTGTTATATTTTCATGCTTAAAAACACAATAGAATTCCACTAAAAAATTGAATTCATCGTAAACTGGGGTTTTCGAAAATTTCTCTTTTATCAATATCACAATTTACTCGAAAAAATATTTTAATTCCGAAACTGTTGATTTAAATATACTAATACAAAATTAGAAATGTGAAAAAATTAATGAAACTCACTACACTTACCTAAAAACACGTTTAAACTAAATTATTTCACAATAAAAAGTTCATTTAGTTTTCCCTAGTAGATACTCTGACAAATGAACAAGTAAGTATATCATTGCTGTATGAATGAAAAATTAATTTGGTATCGTAACAGTAGTACAGCAATACACAAGGAATTGATCAGCTTTTCCTCCTCCTTATCGAGAGGCATTAGAGTAGGGAAATACTATTTAGAGAATTAGCTTAACATGTATTAGTAAAAAAAAATAAATTTAAAGAAAGTGTTGATTGAAAAAACGCAGCACCAACTCCTTGGCACAAAAAATAGCTAATATGTAGTTTGCCAAGTGACCGTGAAAATGTGAGAACTTTGAAATAGTCCAGAATGTTTTTTTTTGCGTTGTAAGAATTGAAAATAGGTAAGTACCTACCCATAGACTATTAGCTGTGATTTAAATAATAACATACTACGTAATACAAGCTATAACGAAAATAACATACTACGTAATACAAGCTATAACGAAATATTCAATATCTGCTTATTCATAAAACAAAACAAAAAAACCAAAATACTACAAAAAGGCTACAAAACTCTTATTCTTTCGAGCTTGAAAAATCCATTGGGACTAAGTAAGTGCTCAGCTTGAAAATCCGTAGAAAGGATCATCATCAGAATCTTCAACTGCTGTATTTTTTGATACTTTTTGTAATTGTTTTAGATGTTGTACAGATGGGCTCAGATCAACAACATTAATATCTTCACTCGATAAAGAATCATGCTCGATTTTCGAATATTTAGTATTATTGCTGGTAAGATGATAATCTTTCGACGATTTTACTCCTACAACAGGATCGCTGCTTCTAATTTTATGAGCCCCATATCTATGCCTTCCTAACAAAAATGACGACTGGAAGGATTCTCCGCACACTTCGCATAATAGCAAACTATTATTCTCAATCCCGCATTGTTTGATTGATTTAAATACATGAGGATTTTTACTATCGTATAAGATACCGTGATATTTACGATAATGCTTTTTTAAATATTCATCTTTTCTGGAAAAATTATCGCAAAAACTACACCATTTTATATCTTTGCCGAGTAAATCAATGGAATGACAGATTACTCTATGTTTCGTTAGACGGGCTGATCGCGTAAAAGAAACTTGACAATTTTCGCACAAAAACGGTGTAGTGCCGTCATGATACATTTCGTGTCGTTTTTTTCCAGTCACCGAACTGAAAACCATTGGACAATAGGAACAGTACATGTCGTTAGCGTAGACCATCAATACTCCACGGGGTGTTCTGATCTCCTTGGCATCGGATTGTGTTCGTGACTGTGCCATTGGTAATGAGCTCAATATTGAGGGCGTCTAAAAAAATGGATTATGGGAGTATTAGAATTACAGGCAACTTGTAAGTTGGTACCTACTGAATATTTATTAAATTTATCGAGTCGTAGAACCTGAAGAAAAACGCCCCTCTGGATCCCCCCGTTCATTTTCATTTTCATACTACCCTTGAAAGCACAAAACATTGGATATGCTTTTGCTCCTTCTAAAAAGTCAGAATTCCTGAAATTTTTTGGGTCCAAAAATTTCTGACAAAATATCTAAAAATCAGCGTAATGGGTTTTCGTGAGTGAATTTCGTAAAAAAATTTTGAAGTCCAATTCCAAACGTACAAAAAGACGGTAGAAATCTGAAAATTTTTCCAAGTTCAAAAGAGTCTCACAAAATGTTTAAAAGTCAGCGTTAGGTAAAAAGCTGTCTGGCAAAATTATGATTTGAACTTTTCTCGAAATTTTTCGAACCCATAAAGTTGAAATTTTCCGAGTCCAAAAAGTTCATTAAATACTGAAAAATTTTCCAAGTTCAAAAATGTCTGGCAAAATGTCTAAACGTCAGCATAACGGTCCAACGGAATTTTGTGACCAAATTTCGTTACCTTTTTTGCTGGTTTGGTCATCGCAAAAGCATATCCTATGCTAATTACTTGTGTACAATTTGTAAGCTGTTCAATAATCGTACTTACTCAGAGACTCTCGGAATTTTATTTCAATCAACTTGGAATTCGCAATGGAGAGGATTCAGTAGATAGTATCGCAGAATGTACATAAAGATATCTTCGTTAACGCTGCTGAGAGTTCAAACAATTTCATTCACAAAAGGTTTCAATTTCATTACACAAAATATCAAACATGGAACTCATCCGTCGCATTCAAAACTTTCGAACATAAGAATAAAACTAATCTCGTTATATCAAAAAGAAAATCACAATTTTTCTTCGAAATTAAAAAAATAAGAAGTCAGTTAATTGTATAGATTCGTAATGGAAGGAACAACACACGAGAATGAATCACGTGCTCGCTATTAAAATCGTGTTGTTTCATGATCAATTCACAGTCAAGGAGATTCACCAATCACCATCGGAGCTCTACTCCCACTTCCATGTTCCACAAGTTGAAAACGATAAAATTCTTAACTCTACAGGTCATCATCGTTATCATCAAAACCCCCTCTACCATCCACACGTAAACAAAGTACCTGATATTTTGCATTTCTATATGTAATGTTTTGAAATAACTGAAATAAGAATAATAAGATCAGTGATAACTGATAAGGATTACATTTAAGGCTACAGCTTCGGCTGATTCAGCCAGATCTACAATTCACCATTACATCCGTCTGCTAATTCTTATCTTTAAATCAAAGATAACATAAAACGTAGACATGGCGAACTAAACATTCGTAAAATGATCAGAATAGAGTACTCTTTACTACACAAACAAAGAATTTATCGAACAAATGAACCCGAACTAATAAAAATGCAATATAACCTAATATATTCACGTTAATCTGTCACATGCCTGGAATAAAGGAAAAGTAATAATTAAATCACGAATACAGATCTATTTGGTCTGTTTAGATACAACATAAAAATTAAATACATATTATCTTTAATAAACTAGTGAAATAATGTACAAGATACGAATCCCTCAGGTATTGGACTTTTGAAAGAAACGAGTAACTAAATTATTACAAAATCACAATTTAAGTAAAAAAAATCAAACAAACAAGTTCACAAATCACAAATTATGAAAATAATTATAAAAGTAATACAAAAAATAACATCAATTAAATATCCACAATTCATGAAATAAGAAACGTTTCAGAAAAAATAAATAGGCATACGAATAATCCGAGCAAAAAATAATTAAAGATTTGTTATTCAAAAAAAAATATCACAATGAAGTATTTATAAATAAGTAAGTAGTATTTGAAGTCGAGATCTTACTTGCAGAAGGGAAGATATAAAATAAAGAACAATTGATTTCATATTGCCCCTTCAAATATTCATCTTAAGTAGGTCATGGTTATGGTCGATTATAATAAAAAATATTAGTAATTGAAAATCAGGTACCTTTGTAATATGTTTACTATTTTAAAATTTACTCTTTTGCAAATTACTTCTCAATACTACTTCGCGACATAATTTTTTTGATTTTTTTCCAGCGCAACAGATCTCTGAATCTTTCTCGTTTTCTGCTCTAATTCCAACGTGGAAAATGTTACACAATACGATGATTGAAAATCGTACGTGATATGTTCTATAATGTGGTTCCAACTTGTCTTATCACTGTAAATAAAAATAGCAATAACTACACGGAATGTGCATGTTGATAGTCTAGCGATAGGTTCGTTCGTGATGGACCTTCGTTTCAAGCAAATAAAAAATGGTTTCGCGAAACTTACAAATGTTTATCTAATATCCAATATACGCCCTTTCGTGCTCTTTCACAGAAGAATTTTCGACAATCGTGAGGTTTTTGACAAATTGCAGGTGGCGAGTTGCTGCGAACATAAACAAAAAGAGCATCAAACCACATAGAATTATTTTTCAATGAGAAAAAAGGTGACAGTTTAATAGAAATCACAATTTACGCTGATATGGCTACTCACCTTTAAGATTTCGAGCAATACGAATAGGAAAATTCGTTTACATATACGAAGTCTAATCCTTCAAGGCCTTTCGAGGGTGTGACGTATCTCAGTACAACTGGATCACTGGTTCGAATAGTGATTCCAAAGTCGAATTAGAAGTTTTGAATTTGCGAGTGCATTTCTGCATATTAATAAATTAATAATAAATATAAGCGTAAATATTTAGTCCTTATCGTCGTCGTCGATTATAATAGACAGTGACCAATCGTCACTTTCTTCTTCAACACAAACGTCTGTATGAGTTTTTTCCTCAACTTTAATCTTGACTTTTTCTTCAGGTGTTTCAATAACATCACTTTCTCGACGAAGAATATCCTCAGTGGATTTAGAATTTCCACTTGTTTCTCGTAAACGAGTTTCGTATGTATCCAAATCGAATCCGTGCATACTCTGACAATGCGTTCGCAATGTATTTCTACATTTGTTTTGATAGTCGCAAAAATTACACCAATTTACATCGATCAAATCAGCGCACCTTTTTTCATGATTGTTAAGCGTCCGTTGTATTCGAAACGACGCGTTGCAGTTTGTACACTGGTATGGTCTATCACCAGTATGAATTTTCTCGTGTAACTTTTTGTGGTGCATTAAAGAAAAACGCTTTGGACAATAATCGCAAAACAGATCATCCGCGTAAACGATTTTTACTCCCCCAGGAGTATAACTTTCTGCAGAAAAATTAGACAGGTTCGTAGGTTGGGTACTTTCTTTGGACGATTTCAATATTGATAACGGTTTTCTAACGTTCAACATATTGGTAGCTTTAGGTTTACGGGAACTTGTCTTTTGTTGAAATTTTCTTCGATTATTTTTGACATTTGGATTGAAAACAGTTTGATTGGAATGAAATTTAATTTCGTGCTTATTTCTGTTACCATTCAGAGTGAATGAAGCCGGACAATATGAACATTTGATCGATCCATTCTTCAGATTTCGGTTGACAGTTTTGAGGGTAGAATTATTACCACCAAGGCATTTCTTCTCGTGCCTGATTAACCAGGCAGAAGAAGAAAACGTTCGATTGCATTTAGAACAGAGTCGGCTTTGTTGACCAACATTTTTATCAACTTCTTGCTTCTCTTGATTTAGATACTGTGATTCTCCATGAGTAATTTTTTCATGATTCAGCAGGTTCGCAAATCGAGTGAAAAGTCGTTCACATTTCCAACACGTAAAGGGGCTCAACTTATCGAGATTAGTTTGGTGACTTTTCTTCAAATGAAGGTCTAAATTGAACCGACGAACTGCTGCCTTACAAACAGGGCACTTTAATAATGTACTATCAGAACGCTGCAAATTATCGCGCTTTTTAGTCTTACGCTTTGTGATTAATAATGTACTATCGGGACGCTGCAAATTATCACGCTTTTCAGTCTTGAGTTTTGTGAATAGTATATCACGATGAATTCGCTTCATGTGATAATTATACATTATCATTCCTTTTAGCTCTTTATTACACAATGTGCAAATGTAAACTTGCTTTTTGCGCCCTCGTTTTCTTTTATAATTCGTTTTCGATGTTGTTTCAATATTGCTGAATTCATCTTCCACTTCGCTATCAGAAGAATCTAACGTCAAATCTATTTCTAGCACATTGTCGTTTAATTTTACTTCTTCATCGGTGGATATTCGTCGTTTGATATAGAAACCATTACTTGTACTATCTACGAGTATTTGATCGTCATTCATTTTAATGGATATGTTCAACCTGCAATTATAGAGAAATTCATTTCAAATCGTAAAAAATAATTCTTCATTTTATACAATGTGGAATGTCCATACTGTATCGCATACACAATATCAACATTTCGATTTCAGAAGTATGCACCTCAATTATCATAATTATTTGTATCAAAATTACCTAAATTTTTAGACATCAACAGGCGAACTATCAATTGGAAATCTTCATTCAATGTTTTGTAATGGCGTTGCCACTGTAAAATACAAAAATAATGAAAAAATAATTCAATATTTTGGCGAACGATGTTGTAAATCTTTCTGATTCTACATAATCACATATAAAAAATTAAAATTCATTAAAATATACAGTTAAATAGAATTACCTCGAAGAAAGGATCACGTTGGAAAACTGATGCAGTGTTGTAAGTATTTGAAAATCAATGTATTCCACTTTCAGTTTTTTCACCGGGGTAAAATAATCACTTCTATGAATGAAGAAAATCAAAACATCGCAAGGAATCTAAGAAAAAACATAAGGTCAAGGTAACCAAACAATTGTAAAATTGGATTGATGAAATTTTCAGGGCTCAGTTTTATGCAGTACATGTCTGCAGAGAACTATCAATCATTAAATTAAGAAGTTGTGTGAGTACTTACGTAATGTATTTAACATTCCACTGACGATTGACAAATTTTCATGGAGCCCTATATAAGAAAATACAATTTTGAAAACTCAGGTTACCGTTGGAGAGGAGATAATAAGAAATAATTTGAAAACTCACGTAGCTATAAATTTCAGCCATTTTGATTTTCTTTTCCTCCTCGACATTTCGTCATTGTCATTTGCTCTTCGTCTTTCATTAGTTTTTTCTATGTTTCTTCGAATTTTTTTTTTGAGTTCGTATTTTTTTTTATTCTTTCACTGTTTAACTGTATGTTATTGGTTATTATTAATTAATCATGAAGATTTTTTTTTCCCAAGTGTACTTCAATTTATTTTTCAGGTATGTACTATGTAGCCTGTAGGTACCTATGCTAATATATGTAAATATTCTGTTTTTTTTCTCTTACCGTTTTTTATTCAGGTCTGTCGGGTCTGTCTCTAAATTAGGTGTATTTTTTCGAAATTTCGATAGTAAAAAAATTCAAAATTGGGATGTAATGAAATTGAAATTTTAATGTCAGTGACAAAATGACGGATTTATTATCGAAACTTCCAAAAAAATTGCATCTAATTTAGAGAGACAGACCTGAATAAAAAACGGTGAGAGAAAAAAAAACAGAATATTGAATATTTACATATATTAGTATAGGTACCTACATAGTACATACCTGAAAAATAAATTAAAGTACAGTTAGAAAAAAAAAATCTTCATGATTAATTAATAATAACTAATAACATACAGTTAAACAACGAAAGAATAAAAAAAAAATACGAACTCGAAAAAAAAATTCGAAGAAACATAGAAAAAACTAATGAAAGACGATGAGCAAATGACAATGACGAAATGTCGAGGAGGAAAAA
>FIZU01017310.1:0-13036 GCA_900064475.1 Pseudococcus longispinus | reverse complement strand
ACTTTTTCAGGATTGACCCCAGCCATTAGACATATCCATGTCAAAAAAATGGACAAAAAAATGGACACTTTTTCAGGATTGCCCCAGCGCATTAGACATATCCATGTCAAAATTAAATAGTTGTAAAAATTATGCAAATCTTGGTAAAAATTGTGCAAAAACATCCATATTAAGTAAAAAGTTGTTCAAAATGTCTCAAAAAATTTAGAAATTGAGTCATTCCGTTATACTTACTCAAAATGAGGCAAAAACCAGTTGATTTCTTTGAAGTATTAATAGTTGAGTGCTTGAAGATTAGTTTTAATAACTCAGAAATATCTTTGCAAAAAAATATGTGAAATTGGAAAAAAATTAAAAATGCCATAAAATTGATTAATTATCACAAAAATTATTTTAAAAAGTTTAAAAATTGTTGAAAAAGTTGTTCAAATTTTGGCAAAAATTCTGCAAAAACAACGAAAACTGTAGAAATTACATTAAAATATATTCACAGTGTCCTGAGGGCAAAAATTGGCTGAAATATCGAAAAAATTGCATGAAAATGGCTTCAATCATTAAAAAATGTGCTAAATTGAGAAATAATTGAATATTAGGTTTTTCAAAAACAACATAAGTCACAAAATTCTTTTTTTACATGCAACAAAAAAAACTTTAATGATAAAATAATGATTCATTATTTTATCATACTGAAAATTTGGGTTTGGTGGCCTTAAATAAGGTCCAACCAAAAAACCAAAGTCGTATTCGTGTTCAGCACCTTAGAAAATATGTCATTCGATATATTATACATCTCGACTTTTTTTTTGTTGAAATTTTGGTTCAAATTTGGGGAAAGCTATCCCCTTCTCTTTGAGAGTGCCCAATTGCCCATCTTAAAAATGGTACAGTCATGAAAACAAAGAGAGTCCCCCCTAATTGGTCTCCAAAGAGGCTGGGGGCAAACCAATGGCGTTTTTCTTAATCGTTGGATGGGTAGATTTTGCAAAAAAAATTTCTTAAGATATTTGGAGGTCGAAAATCGCATTTTTTGGTCGAATTTGGTGACTTTCCGGTATTTCCATTTACGCTGACATTGTAGTCACCTACCCCCTGAAACATCTCCGCGTACCCCTTGGGGTAAGTACATGTACCACTATTTGGGAAACCGTGCACTTGAGTAGCATTGAAAATGTGATCGTGTTTTTACTGATACGACGATAATCCCCCCCCCCCCGGGGCTGCAACATTTTTGGACTTGCAACTAGATATGTTGTTTTACGAAAAATAAACAATGATTTCGCATAAAAAATTGATCATCTTCAGCCATTTTAATAAGCCTTTAGAAAACGAAATTCATTTTTTTAGAATGTATTAATTTTCCAACATCGTTCAATTTTTTACGTCAATGGTGGTGTTTTTTTAAAAAACTCCATCTTGGATATTGCCTATTGGCCGTTCTAAAAAACCTCATTTCCAAAAAAAGTGGACTTATGGTGTTTCGAAAAATAAAAAATTAAAAAATATTCAAAACTAATAAAAAATTTTTGAAATATTGTTAAAATTGTTTCAAAGAGCACTAAAATTTTCATAAAAGTTGTTTAAATGTTCGTAAGAATTGCTGAGAAATGTAATTCCTGATTTTTTTTTTTTGCAAAATTGGAAAACGAATGTTCCAAACTTCATATAGCTTGATGAAATATCGTTAAAATGGTTTGAAAAAGCACTAAAATTGTTAAAATTGTTATAAGAATCGTTCAAATGTTGATAAAAAGTGGTCAAAAACGTTGAAAAACTATTGAAAAACGTATCACAATTATTAAAAATGTGTTAAAAATCAGCAGTAGGTAATATCAAGAAAATGACACTTTGAAATTATTTTTGATCAACTTTCAGTCTACTATAAAAATCAGTAATTTTTCTGCCACTTTTATGACTTTTTGAACAACTTTCATGGTATTTTTTTTTTTTTGGAATTTCATCAATTTTTAGATTCTTTTTACACTTTTTGGCTGCTATGAAATCCAATAATTTTTCTCAAAATCTATTCAATTTTTATATCATTTTTGAGAACTTTTGAAAATTTTGACACAATTTTATCGCTGTTTTAACCGTTTTTGAATGTTTTTAAGAATTTTTATAAGAATTTCAATAAATTTTTTTTTTTTGAAGCATTTTTACTTTTTATGAGCAATTTTAGAACTATTTCAAACAATTCTCGTACAATTTTATCAATTTTTACTATATTTTAACAATGTATATGGTCAATTTTTCTTGCATTTTGAGCAATTTTCCCTACATTATCAATACATTGCACAATATTTCAAATAATTTTATGGCAATTTAAACATTTTTTTCACAAATTGAATAATTTTTATGATGTTTCAATTCTAACATTATTTTGAGAAACTTTTCTTTTTTTTTTCAAGGGTTTTCATGACATAATGCAATGTTTTATTTATCACTTCTTATTTTTAATTAGAATTTTAGCTTTTTCGATCAATTTTTGATTCTCGAAGAAATTGCAACATTGAATTTTATCATATTGTCGATAAGCTCTTGAGCAATTGTTACCTCATATTCAAAAAAATTTGTCAGTATTTCAAGCAATTTTATCAATCTGGAATTCTTTTTGGAATCTTTAATACCTACCTACTCAAATATTTCACTATTTGCAGCAGTTTTATTCTCAAAATCTGGAACTATGAAAATGGGAGTTCTACGATTTGAAAAAAGCTCAATTGGGGAAAATAAATTTCTAAATAAATTATTTTTGAGACATACCCTTTGAATTTTCGTTTAGAAAGAGGAATGCGATAAAAACATTATAAATACATCAAATAGATAATTGCGCCACAAAATTTTTTAATGACAAAACGAAAAAAAAAATAGAAACGTATTAAAAAAACGTCAACACAATTCGCAAATTATTCAACTACAGTATCCTATTTTCCTGCTCACTGAAGTCGTATCGTTTTCGTTTCAAATTTTTATTACAGAATTGAAAATTCCAGTATGAAAAATATCGACTAAATTTAAATTTGTTACGTTATGAAAGCATCAAAAAAATATCGATTTCGATTATCGTGTGAAATGGATTCCTTAGCCAACAGAATAATTTTCCCTCGTTGATTATATTACTTTTTTTTGTTCAAAAAATAGGTCAAACTATAAATATTTCAAATCGCGTATCTTGTTTTGAAATTTTAATAATAAAAAGCATTTCGAATTCAAATTCAATTTTGAATGAAGTATATTAATCAGAAAATCTCCTTATTCGTATAGAAATTTATAATAATTTTGATGACCTTTTTACGTGTAAAATTAAGAAAATCGTAATGTTTTGAAATCTCAGCAGAAATAATACATCTCAGTCAGTTGGAAATTAGAATACGAATAAATCAAAATTAGCTCAACATTGGAAAGATTCTCGTTATAAATTTCATTGTACGTATTTATTGCAGTCTAGAGCGGTAAATAAATTAATGAACGGAGAAATTTTAGCAAAACGTGTCGATTTATTGGCACAGCTAAACATAAAATCGCGTGTAAAAGAAAACAAAAATTTAAAAGCTTCTAAATTTATTAGCATAGACTATATTACAAAGTGTTATAAATATGTATTCGTTGTTTGGGTCGTAAACAAATTCAATTCAAACGAATTCGTGGTTCCGATTTGTTATTTTAATTATTTTTGAGGATTTTTTCGAGATACATACTAGCTCGTTATTTTTTTACGATTTTGGTATGGAATAAAATTGAATAGGGAATACGTAAATGAAAGTAATCGCGAGCCGCTTTTGTTGAAATGAACTTTATTTTTACTTCTTAAGAAAAATACTACCCCATCGGATTCGTTTATTTATATTTTAAAGAGGGTAATTTAATTAAAATCTTTTGTTTTGCGAATTTATCAAAGCGTGATATTATAATAAAAATATGCTAAAATAATCGTAATGAGATATTTTAATTCAATGAACTCGATTTATTAAACAAGTTGTACGCAATGGGTATATTTTATTCGAAAATTATTGTTTTATTTAAATTGAATTTTATGGAAAATATGTCTGAATCTTTTCTTCCCTATTTATTCAGAAAAGTCCTACTTTGAAAATACACGTATACGTGCTCGTGGATATTTCAGGTTCGAAATAAAAAAAAAAGAAAATATTTATGTTACAACGCAAATGAAGAAGTTGGTATAACTCGTTTTACTTCTCGTTTATTCATTTTTTTGACGAGTTGGGTCGAAAAAGTTGAAGCTGAAAAATTGGAAAAGCTTTTTTAACGACTTAAGTACCTTTTTTTTTGTGTCAGTATTAACTTATATATGTAAAAAACCTACGCTCATTTCTGACGTCAGCGAAAGAAAGAAATAACATTATTTTTCTCCAAATGAATCGTGTAACATTTCAATGCTTTGGAATTATTATTTTTAGAAGGGTATTTGAATTTGACATTTTTAAGGAAAAGGAAATATTTTTGGTAATTTTATCGTTTTTTTGGTCGTTGAAGATGTTTTTCAGGAGAGGGGGAAGGGGTATTCTTGCTACACAGAAATGTTAAGAAATGTTGGATTTCTATGGGTTTTTTGAAGAAGGCTTAGTGTTTCCTATCTGATGATTGACTTCGCGCATCCGAAGTCATATTTAAAAATAAAATAATAATAAATAAAAATAAAAACTTACTGCAATAAAATAATAAAATATATAATTTAGTATAGTTATTTCTAAAATGTTAGAAAATGTTAAACCTTGATGAAATATTCCATTCTGTAATTTATATTCTGCATCTTTTTAAAACCAGCCTACTTTCTCGTATTTCGGAGAGCAAATTTCTTGACCAAGTTCACCTTCCCAATCCCAAATTAACAAATTGTTCGACTCTTTGGATTTGGTGATGCATTTCATATCCGATTGCTCTGTGCCCATTTGACAAAATCCCACCATTCTTTCCCCTTCACCATCAGCTCCTCCTGTTGCACTGGTAAATTTCATGAATTTTTTTTCACATCCGCTATTTTCCTGTATAGATACTCTCTTGATTGGTGTCTGCACGCCGGACAGTGTAACGCAGAGGTTTGCAACCCTATTTTTGTTTGCGGCGTTACATATGTCCCCACTAAAAACACACATATTCCATGTACTAAATCATCGTATTTAATTCGATGATTCAATTTTCTCTGAACTATGAAGTTTTACAATTTTTTGAAAAGTCAATATTAAAGACCCTTTTAAATTTTCACTTAGAATGGTTTAAAATTTTTGGAGTTAGTATTTAGGGATGCCACGTTGAAAGGGAAAGTTTTTTTTGTGATTAAAATTTTTTCGTGCCAAAGAGTACCCACTACCCAGTTTGACGAATAAAGGACCTTCCCTGATAAGGTAGTGAAATCAGCCCTTGACCCAAATTTCTTCGAAAGCTGTCCTAAATGTTATCCCCGATGTAAAAACTCATCACCAAAATGTTTGACCCCCACTCATTCCGGAATCATCACCCCCTATGTATCAAAATTTCAATACACGATATCTTCAGCAGGAGTGAGTGAAAAATTCTGAAATTTTCACAGATTGTGAGCATCTTGTGGAATTTTTTTCAAAAAAATCTAAAAAAATTTCGTCGATTTTTTGCACTTTGAAATTTAAAAAAATTCGAGGGG
Organism: Pseudococcus longispinus; assembly: GCA_900064475.1. Lineage (NCBI taxonomy): Eukaryota > Metazoa > Arthropoda > Insecta > Hemiptera > Pseudococcidae > Pseudococcus > Pseudococcus longispinus. The sequence continues at coordinate 7,401 of FIZU01017310.1, read as the reverse complement.
ATATGGCTGGATTTTTTTTCAAAATTTTGTACATTCTTTAAAAAATTCAAAACTAACAAAAACTACTTATTTTATACATGCGGGAGAAAAAATTTTGAATTTTTTTCGGAACCCAACTCCCTAGTTTGATGTTACTCTATGAGAGAATGATGCAGAAAATTTTTTAGCCCGATCGATTCATATTGACTCACCCCTCAACGACCATTTTGAAAATTGAACATAACTAGTGTGAGGTCGGGATTTGTCGCGTGTCGTAGCGGAGTAATGCTGAGCTCGGGCTCGTTGTGTTAAATTTTCAAAATGGTCGATAAGGGACTGGTCAATATGAATCAATCGGGCTAAAAAATTTTCTGCATCATTCTCTCATGGAGTGACATCAAACTAGGAGGTTGGGTAACGAAAAAAAATGAAAAATTTTACCCCTCAAGTATAAAATGAGTACCTAGTTTTTTTTCAGTTTTGAATTTCGTAAAGAATGTTCCCGTCGCGTCGTTTTTGGGTATCGAAAAAAAATGTTACTTATACCTAAGGGTATTATAAAATTTTGAAAAAAATCAACCATATCACCCCCCCCCCCCAAAAAAAAAAAATTTTTAACAAAATTTTTGAAAATTTCAAAAAGGAAAAATTAAAGACAGTTTTTTTAGATTTTTTTGAAAAAATTTCCACAAGTGTACACACATAGTACTCACAAGCTGTGAAAATTTCAAGATTTTTCACCCCCTCCCCCAAGATATCGCGTATTGAAATTTTGATATATATATATGGGGTGATAATTTGGCAATGGGGGGGGGGGGGGTCAAAAATTTCGGTGATGAGTTTTTACATCAGGCGTAACATTTAGGACCATTTTCGAGGAAATTTGGGTCAAGGGCCGATTTCAGTATCTTATCAGAGAAAGTCCTCTCAAACTGTTTTCTGGATTATCTCGTCCAAAATTGTTTTGATAGCAAAAAATTTTGAATTGGGTAGTTGAAAAATCGCCTATATTTTTTCAGTTTAGCAACTTTAAATGAGAGTGAAGAAGTTTCTATGAACTGGTGAAAGAATTGCACTGATTGGATTACGAACGTCATAGGCACCCAGAATTCAAAATAATTTGAAAAAAATCAAATTTGAAAATTTTTCAATTATTACAAAAAATGTATGCATTAGAAAAAATTACACCATTTTAAAAATAACCAAAGTACCGTTCAAATTGACCAAATTTTCTTTTTGAAAAGATAAATTTTGTTAGACATGTGGTAATGAAGCTTCAGAATAAATTTATGTAATACTCGTATTCAAAAGTTATTGAAAGCAAATCACTTTTTAAAAATTAAATTATTCCCAAGATGACGTAATTTTGGAAATCCACGACTCCCCAGGTGATTTGAGGACCTAAAATTCATGCCTGAGGATGTTTCAACTCGACATTTGTTATATAGTGTAATTTCAGCAAAATTAAAGATTAAAATTTTTTTTAACCAATTCTCAAAAATTAAATACTTGAGTATTTTTAACTTCAAAGTGCACAAAGTAGAATAAAAAAAAATAAAAATTTTTCGAATTCGCTGAAATTGCAAATTATGATAAATATCGAGTTGAAATATGTTTAGACATGAATTTTAGGCCCCAAGGTCGTCTGAGAGATGGTTGTGGGTTCCGAAAATGACGTCATTCTGGTATTTTAAACGAAAATTGGAAAACATGGAAGAAATGAACGAATGGTTTTTTTGATCCCTTTGATGATATATTGCAAGAAAAAAAATTTAGACTAAAAATTACTCTTTTAAGAGCAGAAAATGGTTTGAAAAAACGGTTTTTTGCATTTTTGAAGGTCTTCACCTATATTAAAAAATTCTGAAAAAATATACACTCCGTAACATATAGGCCTATCAATATTTTTTTCACAGTTCCCAAACAACATGTAAATATTACACTTTGAAGTTTTAAAACTCACATTTCAGTGCGAAAAAAAATTCTAAAAAAATTAGAAAAATTTCTAGGGATGCCCCTTCGTATGGTCCATCATTTTTTTCAAGTTTGAAGAAATTCGGTTGGGAATTGCAGAATACAGATCTGTATAAGACGATATGAGACGCTAGGGGTGAAATAGGCCGTCAAAATTTTTACCAGCGAGTTTTTTACACCATAATTGGACAAACTTCTGCTAGATTCGAAAATCCCAGCCAAGGGCCGATTCACCATTCTCATCTGGCTATGCTCTTTGAATAGAACATTTTTTTAAATAAAAATTTTCACTTTTGAGTAAGTATTTCATTCATTTCATCGAGTAAGAAAATGTTTTCACTCTCATTTTTTTTACTATCCATCTACATCATTAAATCGACACCCCATTTATTATCTAGTGATTTTCGTTTTAATTTTCATCAAAATTTCGAATTTTTTTCTTTGAATAAATTACTTTGTAAGAGGTATAAATGATTGATTATTTTAATAAATTAAAAATTTTACCATCCCCAATCATTGAATTCTTGTTCCGTTACAGCAGTCAGATCCGGATCATTTCCAGGTGCCCTAATCGGCGTAAAACACATTATCAAGGAAAAAAGTACCGAATACTTGAACATTTTTGCACAATACTGTTTAATATTTGTACTCAGCGACGATGTTACGTTAGTTCTTATAAAGTAAAATTTTACCTACCTACGAAAAATTCTTCGCCTTGATTTATTTGCTTAGGTGAAATCGTCATGTTCCGCGATCTATGATTTATAAAACAAATGCAAGTGTTTCTTGCATTGTCAAAAAAACGTGTATTAAATGTGATTTATTTTATCGGTGCTTCAAAATTTCGAGAAACGTTCTTACATTTTGCGATTTTTCATACATACGTGGTATCAGACTAAACGTCGAAAAATGTGAAAAATTTTCCATTGTTACCTACGTATAAAAATCAATAACATTTTACAACCATGGTTTATTCAAATTTTTCACAATTTTTTGCAGGGATCGTGCGATTAAAATTCGAAATTTTATTTATGCTATTGAGCAAGATATCTTAATGCGTGTTTTTTTGACCTTGTGAATCTTTCTCTGGTGTCATTTTACCCCCAAAAAATCAGAGATTCAAATGGGCAACGGAGCTCGATCCATTCATTCGGTAACTTTTGGTCAAAATGCTGAAGGGATCCCCACAGGGTAAGGAAATGTGGAAGATTAAAAATCTAAGGGATTCGACTCGAATTTATGAGTAAAATTACTCCAGGAATGGATTCCAGTGGTCAAAAAACATGCATTTTAATAAGAAATTGGAAACTTTACACAATTTTCAGTCGAATTTCTCATTGTGCGAAAAAAGTTTTCAATACTGTATCTAATTTTACAAAAATTTACTTTTTTGAGATATCGCGTCATTTCTCTGGATGTGCAATTTGTTCTTACGTGCGTTCAAATTGTCCATTTTCAGACATGAATCATCCTTATACATTTTAAAAATCCATAACTCCCCCTGCATTTAATTTTCATTCCCTGAAAGAGTCATCTCTGTGTGTATACGACTCAAAAACAGGATATTGACTCTCACAATGAGTCATAAAAAAACAAACTTATTAGATGACGAAAGTTTTTTGGAAAAAAAACTTTTTCATGGACAATATTTAATGAATAAATTTTATACTTTGCTGACTTAGGTATCTTCGAAAGTACAAGTCATATCGCAAATCATACTGAGCCAAAGTTTTCGAATACTTTGCAACAAAAATAATCGTACGAATGCAGCGTTTCGAAAGTTTTCTTTATTTTGAAAGTGTTCTTTTCCAGACATCATAAATACATAGACTTCCTGCATTACAGGATGCTCAACCCTCCGATGAATTTCGTTAGATATGGGTACTTTTGTATAAGCACGGTGGATCGATAGGACCGTCTTTTCGAGTACTTTGGTAAAATAGTGTAGGTATAATAGTTTCTCGAGGAATAAGTTTTTGTTAGCTCAGTCTCGAAGGAAACGTAATTTTAGGCGACTTACTGGTAGTATGCAAATATACCTATTTCTTTTAAAAATATGTAGGTAGTCGGTGCCTAATACCTATGTAATGAAATAAAAAACGTAATAGAACTTGGAAAATTTCGCAAATTAAAATAACCCTTTGAAAATTTATCGTTAGCTGTATCAATTAGTTACGGATTCGTTTTCCAAGTTTTAGCAGAATTAATTTTTTCTTTGACCCAGATTCGTAAATAAGTTGGAATCCGTATCAAACAACGATGACAGGAAATGAACAAACGTATATACCGATACTTAAACGGATATATGGCAGTTCAGTTATTATTGATGATCAATCGTATGTGTACTGATGGTGTATCGACGAGTGAAATTTTCGCCAGAGGTGAATAACCATGCGTATTCGCCCTAATCATAACTTCAACCCGACCGATTCGTCGAATTATGCAATCTCGCGATGAGTTAATTTTAAAAATGTTTTGGATGCAGGCCATCTCATTCGCAAAGATAACGAAATTCTGACAGTAACATTTTTCTTCCTCAGCCATCTTAATTGTCTGATTCGGTAGCGGCTTCTCGATGATCGATGATCGAGATGTGTGGGATTTCGAGTGCTGAATTTTCACGTCTTATTGTAATAATTTTTCAGAGGTAATTATTTGGATGGTGATGTGTCGAGGTCGAGGATATTGAAAGTAGGTAGCAGAATTTTTTGAAATTTGGTCAAAGTGTTGAGGGGATTGGGGTTTGAAAAAATTTTGTGGTAATTTTACCATATTTAAAGAGCATGGCCGGATTATGAATGAATAGGGGTAATTTGATCTTCAGCAGGAATTTTGAAACCAAATGAATGGAAGTTGGTCATTGTGGTCTAAAACTCCGTGATGAAATTTCTAGTTCGCCATCATAGACTGGAAAATTTTTGAAAATATTTTCATAAATAATCCTTGGTAGTATCTAGTATATGTGTAAGTATGAAAAAATTCGGCTGAAAACTGCCAAAATTAGAAATTTTAAACCAACATTTCATAATTCACCACCCTTGAAGGTGGTAGGGGTGGGGAGGGATCCAAAAATTGTATTGAGGGGTTTTAGACCATAACGACTAACTTGCACTAATTAGTTTCAAAATTCCCATTGAGGGTCAGATCACCCCTAAACTTCCTACTAGGGCGAAGCAAAAAAAATTATACCTTGGGTCTTTACCAAATCCAGGAGGTGGTTAATTTTGAGATGGAGACGCACCATAGAAAATTTTAGACCCCTAGTTTGAATGGGAACGGAGTTAAGGTGCTCAAAGTGAGGTCACTTTTGAAAAAATCTCAGATTTTACCACATTTGAGTAATATATGCCATCCTCGGTAGGCCATTCACCTCGAAATTGGATACCACTCTTTACCCTCTACCAAGCGGTTGAAAAGTTGCAGATCGTTGAAAAATCGAAATTTTTCAGATTCAAAAAAATTAAATACTCACCAATTGGTACCAAAATTGAACCTAACAGGCCCGTATTGATGCAAAAAAATTATTTCGATTAAAATTTTTTAATTTTTTTATTGCGGTCATGCCAATTTTCGATTTTAGAAAAAAAATATTTTGACAATACAAAATTGGGAAATTTTATTTTTTTAACAAAACTGAAATTTGGCAAAACTGCAACGAAAAATTTTCATTTTTTAACCGAAATGATCTTTTGCATTAATATAGGCCTTTTAGGTCCATTTTAGGTAGGTACCAAGCAGAAGGTATTTTATTTTTTGTAGGTGACTTAGAAATCTCGATTTTTCAGTGATTAGTAACTTTTCAACCCCCTGATACAGGGCAATAATTGGTATCTGTTTTCGAAGTTAATAACATAAAGAGATGTAGAAATTCAAATTGTATTTTTATTGAGGGAGGGGAGGGGGTAGAGGCGAACCATGGATCAGACGGATGGCACTACCCAAAAGTGGCAAATTTTTTCAAAAGTGACCCCACTTTGAGCATCTTAGCTTCATTCTCTTTTGAGCTGGGGAGTCTAGTAAAATTTTCTTTGGTGCATCTCCAGCTCAAAATGAACCACCCCCAGGGTAAGTATGTTTCTTTTTCGACACCCTACTCAGAAAATTTCAATATGTTTTCCCTTGATCATAAAATTGTCGATATTTTCCATTTCTACAATTGTAAATTTAAAAATGGGGGGATTTTGAAAAGTTATAATACAATCTTTGAGTTTAGAGTTGAAAAAATGATCGAAATTGGCTTCCAGCCATTGAAGAGATCTCAGAGATAAGGTTATGGAAATTTTGAGGTACACTTTAGAAGGTGCAAACGAAAACGAAAATGATCTGAAATGTACTTGTTTAAAAATTATGAAAAGTTACCAAAAATTGAATACTTACTGAGCTCGATCACTTTATAGTGTCTTAGAATGGACTTTTTCAGCTTTCGTAGAAATTTATAGCCTCATCCCCCATCCCACTTGAATTTAGGTTTATGTCGTTTGCTGACTATTTAATGATTCGATAAAAGATGTACCTACCTAGGTTCTTTGAAACTTATCCTTACAGGGGAACCTTGTCAACTCATCACCTGCGATCAAACTGAAATTTGGCTCAGTGAAAGAGCATGTCATCCAGACCTTTTGACCAAATTTAGAGTTGTCGAAGTTGAATTTTCGATTTTTGGTGAATTTTTTGTAATGGCAAAAATAGCCCGCGGTAATATCAGTTTTTCACAAAAATGGTAAATTTTGAGATAAAGTTCTGAAAATCGGTTTGCATACTAAAGTCGACTCTCTGAGTCGATTGCGACCATTTTTGAAGCGATCTGGAGCCTCCAGCAAAAGTTGACTTTTCTCCAGAACATCAAAACTGAACCAAAAGGCGCTGTAATCAACTTCGGCAGCTCAAAATTTGGTCAAGAGGTCTGGGTGACATGGTCTTTCAATGAGCCAAATTTCAGTTTGATCTGACGTGACGAGTTTACAAAGGTTTTCTTGCAAGCATTTTTTGGATAAAATCGTTATTTTAGGAGATATTAGCAAATATCATTTTCGAACCGCTGTAATTCATAATCAAGGAAGAATTTTGTTGTAAAAATTGAAAATCTTCAAGGATTTGTCAGAAGAATATCATCTTTTCCCATTTCAGTACCTATTAATAACCTGTCACTGAAGGGGGGGAGGGGAGGGGGTACAGATGGTAACTTTTTCAAAGGGTATAGCCGGGTAAGCATGGTGTTTTGGCCCCCAATACTGATTTTGACGAAACCTGTGCCAAAAGGTCAACCATGATGAGAAAAATTTTTGGACCCTTAGCGCAATTATTTTGGGGGAGAGGGGCCATAATGTGTTTTTTAGCCTTAATTTTCTAGTTTTTCGCCAAATGCAGATAAAAATGTCGCGTTTTCTCTAATAGATTCTAGGGGTTCAGAGGAACCCCAAAATATTTTTTTCAAAATTTTCGGGTCAT